>AWUE01021914.1:0-18592 GCA_001974825.2 Corchorus olitorius
AGTGGGAAATATTTCGAAAAGAAGTCAAATGATTCAAAGCCCTATATTCGTTGTTGAAATCTTCGATGTATGGGGAATTTATTTCATGGGACCTTTTCCTCCATCAGAAAAGAAGTATTACATTCTTCTAGCTGTGGACTATGTTTCCAAATGGATTGAAACAGTCGCTACAGAGAAGGACGACGCAAGAACAGTGGTCAAATTTATAAAGAATAACATTCTTCATAGATTTGGCATACCTAGAGCCCTCATCAGTGATCGAGGAACTCACTTCTGCAACAAAATTGTACAAGCATTAGTTGAAAAATATGGAGTAAGCCATAGGGTATCCACTTCATATCATCCTCAAACTAATGGTCAAGCTGAGATATTTAATCGTCAAGTGAAGCTCATTCTGGAGAAAACAGTCAATGTTCAGAGGAAAGATTGGAGTATGCGAGTAGGAGATGCTTTATGGGCATATCGAACAGCCTATAAGACACCCCTTGGTATGTCCCCATATAGGATTGTCTTTGGAAAACCATGCCATTTACCTGTGGAGATAGAAGACAAAGCTTGGTGGGCAGTGAAGCAATGCAATATTAACTTCGACGAAGCTGGAATTCAAAGGATGCTGCATTTACAAGAACTTGAAGAGATTAGGAATGAAGCCTATGAAAATTCAAGGATTTACAAGGAGGAAACGAAAGCTTTACATGACCAAAAGATATTAAGAAGATCATTCCACGAAGGACAAAAGGTTTTACTATTCATGGGACAAATGAGGAAATTCCCTGGGAAATTAAGATCAAGATGGGCTGGTCCTTTTGAAGTACGAAGAGTACATCTCAATGGATCAGTAGAAATCTATAATCCAACCACCCAGATGCAATTTAAAGTCAATGGACAAAGATTAAAACCTTTCTTTGAGTCTTTTCCCATAGGTTGGATTGAGGAAATTCAGTTTGAAAAACCAGTTTATCTTCCAACTTAGGAAAAGTTGAAGAAAAGAGAAAGTCAAGCTAATGACTTTAAACAAGCACTTGTTGGGAGGCAACCCAATAATTTTAATTTCTAACTTAATTTTATTTTTCAGGTTTTATAGATTTTTCTCCATTTAATTGGAAGAAAAAAAAAAGAAGTTGGAAGGAATCAAGCACCGAGCCACGAACCATGCATGATTCATGCATGGCCGGCCATGGCTCGGTGGCACCAAGACATAGCCCGGATATGGCCAGGCCACAACCCGGCCATGACCCGGCCATGCCGCACACCAGACCAAGCCATGCCGCACACCAGACCAAGCCATGCCGCACATGACCGAGCCACACCAGGCCATGGCTCGGACAGCACCGAGCCATGTGGCAACCAAGCACCGCACAACCCGCGCGCCAGCACAGGGCAAGCCAGGCCAGCCTGCGCGCCAGCGCGGGGCTGCTGCCCTGCCAGGCCACGCGCACAAGGCAGCGCTGCTGCCTTGGTGCCGCGGCACTTCTTCCCTCCTCTTGAGCATTCCCCTTTCAATTAGGATTGTGAATCCTAATTGCATTAGAAGATGACCAACCTTTTCCCAATAGGTAATGGACTCCTAATCCAGGTATGTTTCTTACATTTTACTCTAATTAAACCTCTTAGGAATATGATTTGATCACTATATAAAGGCACCTCTACCTCCTTTTTAATTCATCAAATCACAAGAACAATATTTGGAGAAATTTTTCGGTTGAATCAAGGGAGGAGTCGACCTAAACAAGTCGACAAGAATGAATTTTTGGAAGGAATTGTCGACTTAGGCAAGTCGATTTCATCCAAGAGAGAAGTCGACTAGAGCAATTTTTTGGAGAAAAATTGCGATACCAAGCAAGTTGATACCCCTCAAAGTCGACAAGAAGATTTCAATTTCTCCTAGCCTCTTTTTGAAGATGTCGATGATGCTCACCACCATGGATTTTGAAGTTCAACTCAAGAATTTTCGGAGCCAATTTTATCAAATTGGAGCTGCTCAATTTGGTGAGAAATTTCAAGGAAGCTTTATCCGTCAAGATTGCCATGAACTTTTGAGTATGATTGCTTCCTTGCCTGAAGAAGAAATTGCTACCAAGCCAGGATTCAAAGCTATGAGGATTTATCAATTTCTTTTGGAAAAAGCCAACCAGTCTCAAGAAGCTGTCATGAGATCAAAGGCTAGAGCTGAGCATGAGTTTAGAAATCGGTTTCATCCCTATGAGAATCGATTTCATCATCCCCAAGGACCAAGGAATTTTAATGGAAGGATAAGACCTCAAGTTGCACCTTGGATAGGCCTTTTTCCATGCCAAGGATTGATGGGTATCGCACCAAGCCCTATAGGCCGCCCTATAGACCTCCTATGTGATGTGTTCCCATCCCTCCAAGGACTCATGATCCGAATTATGCCTCTTCATCAAATAGGCCAGTAGCTACTGTTTTTACCTTGGAAGAATTGAAAACTCCATCACCAATCATGGAACTTAAGGATCCGTTGGAAGGAAATCAAGGTGAAGACAATATTGTGATTATTGCTTCTGATTCTGAATCAAGTGATGCTTCTTGTGATAAGAAAGAGGAAGAAGAGGTTAACTAAGAAAAGGAGAATGAGGAAGAGCTTCACCCTTTCCTTGTTCGATGCAAAGAGATTAGTGATCAAATTACTAGCTTAAGAGATGATTTTAATAATATAATTGGGAATTTGGATGACCTCTTCAATTTATTGGAGAAGGCTATTCATAAACCAATTTAGGTTTAGATTTAAGTTTCTTGTTTTTAGATTTAAGATTTATTTTTATGCATCATAGGATTAGTTATCTAGTTTATGCTTTAATTTTAATTTTCCTTTATCTTATGTCTTTATTTTTCAAGTTTCATTAATAAACTATCTATCCAGTTTTAATTTTCTATCACCATTAATTTTCTATTGTCTTTATGTTTGAGTAATTATCTTCATCAGAGCCGCCCATGTATGTTTTCATGAACCTTAACTTTTTATTTTTGGTAAGATAATATTGCATGAATTGTTTGCTTTTACGTTGAGGACAATGTGAATTTTAAGTGTGGGGGGAGTGAATACTTGATAGATTTATTGTTTGAATAATTGAGTCATATGCTAGTTATTGTTTGTATGAGAATCTAGGATAGGAATTGTTTGTTTTTGGATTGTTTTTTATTGATCATATTTTATTCCCTCAATTTTTCAAAATTGATTTTCGACAAAAACTTTAATTTTTTATGCTAAAATTTCGATTTTCTCAAACTATTTGAATTTTTCATGCATATATTGATTAATTGATTTGATTATGATTGATGAATGCTTAGAATTTTAAGAATGCTTTATTCATTGATTGAGTTATAGCATGTTGTTTGATTTCTTAGAATTAGGTATAATTGAAGTTTGTGATATGATCTTATTCATTAATTGCTTCTATGATTATCTATTTCTAGAACTTGTGTTCAATCTTGATTGAAATTATGATTGAGAAAGAATGTTATGATTATGTCAAGAATAAGTGTGGGGGACTACTTATCAAAAGGGTAATTAAAATCTTGTTTTCATAAAAAAGAAGTGCTTTCATGCAAGAGGAGAAGAGGTATTTCTGTATAAAAAAAAACAAAAATCCATTGTTGTCACTCTTTTCTTTAACAAAAGGAGTTAGTAACCCTTGGAAAGAGGATAAGAGGCATGGAATTACAGAAATGTTGTCCCTCTGAAAATAATAAAAGAAGGAGTCCTTCTAGAGTGCTAGTAGCCTCAAAAATAGGAGTTAGTAACCCCTAAATCATGAACACTTCGAGGTTAGTAACCTCAATTTTCTAAAAACAATTACCCTTGAAAATCTATTATAACCCACAAAGACCATTGATGTATATCTATGACATTATAATCTTTTGAGTAATAGAGAAAAAGAGGAAAACATAAGCTTATCAAAAGAAGTAGTTATAGAAAGTGACGAATGGTAAATGATTAAAACTACTTTGACTTATGGCTACTTAAGAATGATGATACTTGTTATTTCTTGATTTTTGAATTGAGTATTATTATTATTCTTTATTATTTTGATTTCATGATTGAATTGATTCTTTGATGTATGTATGAATTCAAATTGATTTCTTGAAAAATTAGTTTTTGATTAACTTACACATTGATTTGCTAAGGGACTAGCAAAGTTCAAGTGTGGGGGAATATGATTGAGCCAAAAACAACCCTATTTTTATGGCTATTTTACTATGTTTTTGGATCTATTTATGCTTAAATATATGCTATTTTGATAATATTTGTGTTTTGAGTCCTTAAGAGATGTGAAATTGAGAAATTGTTATTTTTCACTTCTTTTAGAGCTATTTTAATGACTTTTTACACAGATTTGAGCATAGCAATTTTGAGTATAAATTTGGTGATTCGAAACTCGTATTTGAAGACTCATTGAAGATAATATGAAAATTTGAAGACTTTGAAGAATTATTTCAAGGAGCAAGAATTGAAGATTGGAGCTTTAATTGCGAAGGATTGAAGACAAGTCATGAATTAAGCCCGGAAGCTTTGGAATTTTGGATATTTTATATGGGATAATACTCAGCTCATATAAGCCCACAATTATTAAAAACCCAATTTGTGCCGCATATGTCCAAGAAAATATCTAATTCCCGCTTATTCCCGCTTCTAGTCCTAACAGAATTAAGATTCAGCGCCATCTTGGTAGAAAAATCATAACTTTCTGCTCAGATGTCTGTTTTAGCCCCATGAGTACTCGTTGGAAAGCTAACTCCGAGATCTACAACTTTCCTTTGAAGTCCAAGACCCAATTCTGCCGTTTGCAAGCCCAAAAATGTTGTCGAAGTCCCTGCTCGAATCCAGAAAATTCCAGGATCCTAGTCTGACTTGGATTCTACTCTAGAAAGACTTTTAATCTAACTTAGAGTCTAAGTTAGACCCTAAACCGTCCTAGAGTCTTTTCCTAGTTAGAGTTGGAGTCTTTAGGGTTATTTCCACTATAAATAGCCACCTTAGGTCTAGGTTTTTAGTACACATAGATCTAGAAATTGTAGTTGGTAGAATTGTTGAAGAATTGAAGGACAAAAGCCCTAGTGCCGCCCCCCCCCCCCCTTCTCTTCTCATCCATAAGATAAGTTTTTCTTCTTATTCTTTGGATGCTCACTCAATTCATGAGTGAGTAATCATTTTCTTTTCTCCAATGTAGAATTTAATTGATCTCTTGACTTATATAATGGTGAGATTTTGTGCTTATATATGATAATTGTTAGAGTATTTCTTTGATCTCTGTTTTAATTCTATGTTGCTTGTTTTGATGGATTGAGCCGGCACTTTCTTGATAAATTAAGTTAACATTAGCTAGATCAAGTCGCGGATTAACGTCCAGGCTTGGTTGTTTGTAGCAATTGGCTGAGAGCGGAAGCTCCTTCCAAGGGAGATAAGGAACGTTGAGTGAGAAATTGCTCTTTGTGCTTGTATAAATTACTAGTTCTTAATGTTTTGATTCCTAGCAAATCTTTAAGACTTGACGGCTAATTGATTAGTTAGGAGGAAAAATGGGTAATTTAAGCTTTGACGAGTAATCTTATCTAATTAAGGTAATTTAGGATTTAATTCCAACAAGTTATTCTATGATTTCATAATTATTAGATATCAATGATCCATGTTATAATTGTCAAGAGGGATATTAATTCTACGTTGGAGGTTTTTATTAATTATTTTCTTGATTATTCACTGCTTTCTTATCAATTGTTTTCTTTAATTTTCTTGATTGCTTCCTTAGATAATTTTAATTGTTAGTAAAATTATATTTAATTTCACTATAAAAATTCTCTTTAATTTATTTGATTGTTTTAAGAAAAAGATAAATAACATATCGCTTTGTGGGTTCGACCCCTACTTGCCCTATCTGCTTTAGTTAGGATTTTGTTGGGATTTTATTTTTATGATTTGCTGACGACCGATCACCATGGTAGACTACTTTTAGCAGATAAATTTCTAAGCAAATTCCAAGATTCATGCCTACAAGAAGAATTAGGATGCCCATAAAAACCCGTAACCCGCCAAGCAGAAGAACAATTCTCATCAATAATAGCATCTATGTGATTCAAAGAATAAGAAACCAAAGACAATTTTATTGAATTATTCCATAACAAAGATAGACCACCAGCTCGACCATTACAAGCAACCGAGAAACAATTATCAAAACCTAAACGCACCCTAACCCATTCCATCTCCGATTGTTTCCTTTTCGTTTCCGATAGAAAGATCACATGAGGAGAATGGCAACGGATTAGAGCAGCCAGTCTATGAACTGCCTGGAAAGATCCCAATCCACGGGAGTTCAAAGATAAGCAATTCATTTTCCTCGGTAAAGGTTGGTCTCCGCCACCTCTGCCGCTGGTACTGATGCATTACCGGGGGCTGCACCCCCCCCCCCCTTGTCGAGTGTGTTGTTCATCATCGCAATTGTCAATTTCCATCTCTGTTTCCTTCGATCGTTTTCCAAACCCTCCTTCATTAATAGTCAATCCTTTTGATCTTTTTTGTCCTACTTTAGCAATCGAAGCCGGTCCCAAAACATCAAACGAATACTGCTGCGATACCCTTGCAGTCTTCTTCCACTTCCTTATTTTTCTTGTCTCTGCTTGAGGATTTTGCCCAAATACAAAAGGCAAAGATGGTGAAGATGTCTCTGTAGTACTAGCCTTTTGCATCAATGACACTTTCTGGACTTTGTCAGGATTATTTGTATGGCCCAACTTTGCCTCCATAACAACTTTTCTTTGGCCCAAAATTGTCAACTCCCCATCTATCCTTTTATGTCCCACAATTGCAAGCCCAATACCCGGTATTTCTTGGCCCAATGCTGCTATTGCTGCTGCCCCAATAGCTTGGAATCTATTCCCACGCAATACAGGTGAAGAGGATTCCCCCACACCTTCAGCTAACTGCAACGGAATATAATTGGAATCCTCCTTTATCGCCCTAGTCCCCTCTTTTCTAAGATCCAAGGCTGCAACCTCGGCTCCACCCCTACTGGAAACCATCTCCTTCTCAACTATCTCCTTGTTTCTCGCAACCTCCTTCCCTTTGAATCGAGAATCCACCTCCTCCGAAGTCTCACGTTGCAGCTCACGCGCCACCTGGTGTCCCCTCAAAAGAAGACTGTCCACGTGGTTCCTAAATCGTCGCCCTACCCCCTCCGTCGCACTACCACCATTCACCGAGCAAGATAGAGCCGGCCCTCTACCATCCCTCAACAGACCCGCAGCTCTTGGTCTCCCACTCGCCGAAAACAGAGCACCCAAGCCTCCCGATCGGAAGCTACCTGTAAGATTTCCAAAGCCTTTGTGAAGATGTCAGCCAATTGAAGATGTGTTGGAACATAACTAGTGATGACAGCTCCAGATTGAATATGCTCACGAATGAAATGACAGTCTATTTCAATGTGTTTTGTTCTCTCATGGAACACTGGATTGGCAGCAATGTGGAGAGCGGCTTGGTTGTCACAATGCAATTTCATTTGGTGAACATGAGAGATGCCAAGATCATGTAACAAGCTGCGTAACCAAATTAATTAACTTACTGTTGCTGCCATGGATCGATATTCTGCTTCAGCGGAAGAGCGTGACACTGTAACTTGCTTCTTGGTTTTCCAAGTCAAAGGTGAGGAGCCTAACATGGTGATAAAACCAGTTGTTGAGCGTCGAGTAATCGGGCAACTTGCCCAATCAGAGTCAGAATATGCATTGAGAGTAAGGTCACTTGAGGCAGAGAGAAATATTCCTTGACCAGGAGATGATTTAAGGTATCTAAGTACCCTCAGCTGCATCAAAATGTGCTTGTCTTGGCTCATGCATAAACTGACTTAGAATGTGGATGGCATAGGTGATGTCGGACCTGGTGATAGTAAGATAAAGGAGTCGTCCAACCAACCTTCTATATTGTGCAAGATCAACAAGAAGTGGACTAGAATCTTAGGCAAGTTTCTGTTGCTGTTCCATGGGAAAATAAGCTGGTTTGGTACCAAGCATACCCACTTCTTGCAATATATCGAGAGTGTATTTTCGTTGGCAAAGAAAAATACCAGAGGGCGATCTCGCAACTTCTATACCCAAGAAATATTTCAAAGTGCCAAGATCCTTAATCTTAAAACAAGAATCAAGATATTGTTTAAGAGAAGCACATCGGACAGAATCATTACCCGTGATTATAAGGTCATCCACATAAACAAGTACTGCTAAGAAGCTAGAATCTTGCTTGAGAGTGAAAAGAGAATGATCTGCTGCTGATTGTTGAAACCCATACTGTTTTAGAGCTGTAGAAAATTTTGCAAACCAGCTACGAGAAGCTTGCTTTAGGCCATATAAGGATTTCTGAAGTTTGCAAACTCTATCATCAGTCTTGGTTCGGAAACCAGGTGGCAGCTTCATGTATACATCTTCATCCAATTCGCCATGTAAGAAGGCGTTGTTAACATCTAATTGATGAAAACTTACTGACTTAATTTTATTTTGTAGTGAAACAAAGTATTTATACAAATAGATACAAGGGAGAAATGGAAAGAGTATGAATTGGTGCCTAAACCTTAGCCTAATTTCTTGCCTATTTTGTAGCCTAAGTATCAGCACAATTACAAGACTAAAGCCAAGAAATCTGATATATTTAATATCAGATTATAACGTCTAATACTACCTGAAGGTCCCTCCAGCCTCCTAAGCTTGACATCGGGCGACTCTGCTTTGAGATCAGCAGAAAACTTCCTTATCACAAATCCCTACGTTATGCGTTGCTGGACAGCTGTTGGGCAATCTGATTCCTGATGGATCAGCTAACCACAAACATAGCAATATGCTTGCGTCTTTTCATGCTTAAACGTCACCTCCTTATCGCCGTTGGGAGTTTCGAACGTTTCAGTCTTCTTCATAGGTAGGTTCCATAGTATTAAATCGCGGTCGCGGACCCTGTCGCGGACGCGGTCACGGTGTCGCGGTCACGGTGTCGCGGTTGCGGGTGTCGCGAACGTTACGTAACGCGTCGCGGGTGTCGCGGCCGTAATTTTTTTCAAAAAATCTCATTAGTTATAAAACTAATAAATTTATATATGTTGACATTATATTCATTCATTTTAACCATGATTATAAATAGTTGTTCTTTTGCTTTTTAAAGGCAAAGTTAGGGAGATTTTATTAAGAAAAAACCTCCAACTAACTAGGTTTAATTAAAAGAGTCCTAATTAAATATATTTTGTTATAATAAGGATTATGGAAGGTAAATAATTAAGTTTAAGAGGTGTCACGGTGGTGTCGCGGGCGTCGCGGATCGTTACGCCGTTTTTTGGCCTCCGTCGTGACCGTTATGTAACGGTCGCGGCCGCGACACATGCAACTCGTATAACGGTGTAACGTATCGGAAAAAATCGTAACGGTGCCTTCAAAATCCGTTACGTAACGGCCGATACGTCGTGTAACGGCCGATATTTTGTACTATGGTAGGTTCAGATCGACATTCACTCTGATTCGTAGGTATCTCCCCCATTCTGGATCAACTTCAATCATAGTCCCAAGAGCCTTACCAACCTCCACCCCCACCAACTCATTCATCATATTAAGCGGCAGCCCAAAAATTCTCACCCAAAATGGGCAAAGATCAAAACAAACCTCTTCTGGCACTTGATCTCCATTATACTCTTGCAGGACCAACAAGGACCTGTTAAAGCACCATGGTTGGTTAACAAGGACACGGTCACGCTCGGAACCATCCTCAAACTGAAACCAATACAGCCCATCCCCAACTTCCTTGATTGCCATATCACCAACCA
Organism: Corchorus olitorius; assembly: GCA_001974825.2. Lineage (NCBI taxonomy): Eukaryota > Viridiplantae > Streptophyta > Magnoliopsida > Malvales > Malvaceae > Corchorus > Corchorus olitorius. Next base: position 9,807 of record AWUE01021914.1, read on the forward strand.
GATGCCAAGCCTGGAACATAGCAGATCTCAGACCCTCCCCATGAGCTCTCTTTTCAGCAAACAATCGACCAAGAATAACAGGAAAATTCCCTTCCCCCTCGAAGCTCGCAATCATCTCTGGATTAATCACAATCTTGCTCTCCCCTTCCTCATGGATATTGAGAGTTTGGAGCACATGTTTGACAAGGACATCCTCAACATAGCAATTGACCAAGAAACACTCGTAAGAAAAGCTTTACTTGGGCTCAAAAATCCAAATGTAAAATGAATCCACCAGAACCATCTTTGGCTCCTCCATATAGGCTGCGGATATGGATAAGAATTCGTTTGAATTCGAATTTGAAATACCCCAAACAAATCATGGAAAATCTGGATCAAAACAGTATAATCCTTCAGTAATCCTAAAGAGGATTCTAAGGAGGCTAGCTTGTACAATGATAAGAGAGAATCCCCACCGGAGAGTCCCCGGGAGGAAGGGCAGTGTAGAGAAAAAAGCATTTTTTCCGACTGTTGATTTTTATTTTTTTGAGAGCAAAAAAAAAAAATCTGCTACCTACCTCTCATCTGCACGAGTTAATCGTGGCCTGCATAATTCTACCAAAATTCATAGTACTATTCTGTGTTATCGTATAATTATAAAGATTCCTACCAAAGCAAAGTACGCTGAATTATTAAAATTCTTACCAAAGACAACGTACGCTGAAGTTTGGCAGTTAATTGTTGGCAGCTAGCTTACGTGAGCAACTATCATGAGGTAGGGAACAAACAATATAATTGATGGAATCAGTAACACTCTTTTTGTTTTGCTGAAAGAATCAGTAACATTATTGTTTGACGTGACTACACAAGAAATGTGTTAAACGTTTGTTAAGGCTTGGTGCAAAATTTAAAAAGAAAATGAAAAAAAAAATATAACCACACCATAATATATTTTTACAGACCAGACCACGATTCCCCATTCTCAACACAAACTTTCCTTCATCGGAAGTGTACCAATGGTTTTGTTCTATAAAGTATAAACAATAACGTGTCGTTTAATTTGTGTGGTATTCAAAAAGTTAAAACGAAATTTCATGGAAATTTGTCAAGGAGAAATGTCTTTGGAACTTATTGCTTAGGGTTTACGCTGGGCTACTTACCAGGCTATATACATTACATTCACACTTGCCCTCAACTAAACTTAATCTGTATCATCATTTTGATCAGAGAAAGTAATTAGAATGGGTACTGCTGGGTTGGTGTCTTACTGTCTGGTGCTACCATGGCTTACACAGGCAGCAGTAGTAGCCTCGGAAGGAAAAAGGTCTGAAGATTGTATAGAAAAATGTGGGAATGTTTCTATTTTATACCCTTTTGGAGTAGGAAAAGGGTGTTATTTTCCGAATTCTTGGTTTGAAGTAACTTGCAACGAAAGCAGTGAGGGAGGACGGAAAAAGCCTTACTTAAAGCGCCTCAAGCTGGAGATACTGTATTGCTATACGGATAGCAATAGGATATTGGTGAACAACCCAGTATTCTACTTAAACTGCGGCAACAACAACAGCAAATCAGTTATTACCGGCGGTGCCTTTACTTCCATTCTGGCTGAAAGTCCATTTTCCTTCCCATCAGACTATAATTACTTTGGCTCAGCAGGCAACGGCAATTTGGCTACTATTTTTAGTGATCAAATCCCCATGAGCGGCTGCCTACAACCAGGAGACGGAAATGGCGAATATTGCTACATCGTAAACATTCCAGAAAATCTTACCTCCTTAGCTGTAAACATGACACAGATTATTCCTGGCAATAGGTACTGCAGCTCTGCTTTCATCTTCGACCTGTACGCGGCGTATTATTCAGATATAGTTCCTCGCATCAATATAGACATTGAAACGAGGAATGTTCCAGCAAGGCTAGAGTGGAATACTACCGGCCTCCGTTGCGATTTGGGAGGTCATTACTCATCTTTGTTTGTTTAATATGTCTAAGTCTAACACAACACAACACATAAAACTCACATGTCAGTACTTTACATGTTTGTTCTAAATCTAATACATATACTTGTTTTGGCAGAGCTAGAAGGTGAAGATTGTAAAGATGACACGGTTGTTTGTAGCAGATCAAGATGCGGCGATGTATCTATTGAATTCCCATTTGGAATAAAAGCCGGTTGTTACATGAATGAGTGGTTTAAGGTAACATGCAACAAGGAAAAGGCTTTTCTAGATAAGATCAAGCTTGAGCTACTCAATACTTCATTCTGGCAAGGCACACTTCTCGTCAACCATTCAAAACCTATTCCAAGTGTACTAATGCTAGTCTTGGCTTCAGTGTCAACTTGACAGGCAGCCCATTCTTCTTCTCCAGTGCCAATTGCTTTGCGTTTGTGGGTTGCGGCAGTTTGGCAACTTTTTTTGGTAATCGAACCAATCCTATTGGAGGTTGCCTGCAAGCCAATTGTAGCGATGGGACATCGAGTCTTGGTGTGTGCTATGACCTCTCCATTCCTTCCAATATGGGTTCCTTCGCTGCAAACATGACGCAGATTTATCCTAGTAATGGCAGCACCATATCATGCCCATCTGCCTTTATCTATGACAGCAGGTATACTGATCATTACATCTTAAACGCCACGCACGTTCCTTCAACGTTGCAATTTGGGATGCCAAAATCGGGCTTATGTGAGTTGAAAGAAGGGTCACACACCAATTGTAGCTACGATGGCAAATATTGTTGGACAAACTTGACCTCCATGCATCTCTGTGTTTGCACTTATGACAAAAATAACTATTACGATCGTTCCACGGATTTTAGTCTCACTGGTTATAGTATCGATGTTTGCACAGGTACGGATGAATTATAGATTTATTCTTTCTTTATTATGTTCATCTAGCCATCTCTAATTAAATTAAATTTAAAATTTATAACTACAATATTCTTAATCTTTAATCTAAGGATAATTGTGATACCGTCGCATTAACGGTGTAAATTTTGGATTCCACAGCAGGAGTTGACATATACCCTTTTTTTTGAATTAATTTTATTTTTAAAATTCAAAACTATTCCCTAATAAGGTTATGTTTGGTTCGTGTAATCTTAGGTATCACGTGGTAATGTCATTCACACTACTTTCCTAGGAATACTATTTTAGTGGGAAAATATAATTTTTTATTTTTGTAGGAATATGATTACCATGTTTGGTTAACGTGGGAAAATTATTAAATTTTGAGAATATAAGAGAAAGACAAGTAAAAAAGAGTAACACTTTCCTGGAAAAATGAACTTTCCCACCCTTTAGATGGGTTTTAGATGGGAATGTCATTCTCACCACTTTCCCACTTGAGTGATAAAGTGATGGGAATGACATTCCCACCTATTAGATTCCTCCAACCAAACATGGGAAAGTTTTTTTCCCTATCTAACTCACCACACTTTCTCACTATTTTCCACGAACCAAACGCATAATAAAGGACACATTTCAACCCTTAAACCCCGCATGTGTAGTTTGCTATACTCACTCATAGTGTATTGTATAATTTTCCTTAATTTAATTAGAAAGTATATATTATTCATGTACGTATTTTAAAATCTAGTTAATAATTTAATTAGGGTTATCTGATATATACTATATACTACTATAAAATAAGATTATATATACACCTTTCCACCAAAAAACATTTTATATACACCTTGTCCTGACCAATGCAAATTGCAATGGAAATAAAAAACAAAATGAAGTTAATGAATGGAAGTACTAATTATTCTTTACCAAAAAAAAGGTACTACTAATTATTCGCAGTATTAAATCAATTAATGGGGGTACTGTGGGGTAACTTCATTTCAATTTCACTCCTTTCTTTTTCTTTTTTGGCATTTATTAATTATTACTCTTTATATTGAATGCTAACACACTTTTACATGAATGACAGAAGCAGGCAAATGTAAGAATCGTATATATAAGCTGTGTTATATGCTTTGAGTGAATGAACCTGGCAACTATTGTTCCCCGACATCATGCCCCACTGGATATTTATATGATAGAACTCAAAATGAGTGCAGGCCAAAAGATATTTCTAGCAAGGATTCGGCAATCATAATAGGTGAGTATTAATTTTAATTATATATATATATATATATATACTAGTTAAAGCACGTGCGCTGTACGTATGTTAATAATTGATAAATCATATATTACACACATGGGTACTTTTCATTTTTATAAATTTTAATTGATTATCATCAAAATCTGGTCATTTAGTTTATAAAGATTTGAAATAATCAATTTCATTGAACAAACAAAAAAACTTAAATTATTATACAATTATGGTTATCTTCAATAATGAAGGAAGGTTATTAATTTTCTTATTTGAATTTATTAAAAAAAACTACAGGGCTATTAAGAACGAAGTTAAACATTAATCAATTAAAAAGGTTATCGATCTCTGATGCAAGAATTTACTAAAAAAACTACAGGACTATTAAGAATGAAGTTAAACATTAATCAATTAAGAAGGTTATCGATCTCTAATGCAAGAAGATTATAATTTCCTCATCAAATGTTCATTAAAAAGTTATTTAAGTTATCAAAGGTTTTTTAATGTTATCAATAAATTCAGTAATTAACCGTATACTGTTAGTAATTTTAGTAGTCTTTTATCAATAATGATTTGCCAATATTCTTCTTTAAGGTTGCTAAAAAAGTTATAAAGGTTATAAAAGTTTTTATAGTATTTTAAGGTAATTTAGTAACCTAAAATCTTTAATAAATTTAGTAGCATTTTATCAATTTAATAAGGAGTATAAAAAAAAGTTGCGAAGATTATAATAATAATAAAAAAAGTTATAGTCCTATTAACAAATTCAGTAACATTATGTTTTTACTACTTTTAATAATTTCCGTCAATTATGAATGTTATTAATCTTGTAATCTAAAATTACTAAAAAAGTTATAAAATGTATTAAAATAGCTATAACGCTTTCTCAGACCTAATTGCGCTCTTGGATGATTTTAGTAACTTTTTATATAAAAAAAAAGTTATGAATTTTCTTACTTAAAACTATTTAAGATTATATAAAAAAAAATTTTTTTGAAAGGCAAGATTATATCAAAATAACTGTAGTGCTCGCTATCAAATAAGTTTTGAATGCTACTACTATATTCTAACTTGCACAAAAAAAATCCCATTAAAATCACTTAATCTTAATTTAATCCATATAGTGGGGAGGAATAATAAATACTTTAAGGTTGTTTCCTTCCTCTTTTCATCTTATTTTGTTTCATAACTAAACGCTTTTTTGAAGAACTTCTCACCAATATTCATGATACGTAGGAAAATTTATTGGTTTAACAATTGAAACTTATCTAAAATTTTAAACTATGAAACTCTTGAAAAGGGTGAGAATCAGCTTATTATTTTTAATTGAATGCAGCAAGTATCTTTTTTGGAATATAGAAAGCTCGATTTTTCTTTCTTCTTCTATTTTTGGATTTCATATTCTTTTGCAAAATTAATTCGTTTTCACCTCAAATTAAATCTTTTGAAATTTTTTAACATCAATTAAGGCAAAGTTGTAAAGAAATTTACAATATTTTTCTTGATTTTATGTTACATCTATTGCATTTTAATATTACTTTTATGTTTCATTAGATAAATTTAGTTAGAATTAATCCAGTGTTGGTACATAGATTGTATTATTAATCAGATATCAAGTGACATGTTTTTTATTAGATGCATAAAAAAGACGTTTTAGGACTGAGACTTATCGAGTGACATGTTTTTTTATTAGATGCCTAAAAAGACGTTTTAAGACCGAGGTATGATGCTATCAACAAATTTAACAACCTTATTATATTCTTAATTGATATCTTACATCTTTAGTAAGTAATTAATACCGATTTTCTTACATAAGTAACCCAAAAAAAGAAACTTTAGAGGTTATTTAAAAGGCTACGATGCTATCAATAAAAATTAAGTAACCTTAAATCCTTAGTAACTTAAGTAATAAGATAATTATCAATTCTCTTACCTAAAATTACTAAAAAAGTTGTAATGGTTATCCAAATTCCAAAAGGTATTTCACAGTCTACTATTTTTAATAACCTTACATTATTAGTAATATTGGTCACTGGTTTTCTTATCTAAGATTACTTAATTAAAAGGTTATAAAAGTTATGAATACATTAGTACTATCTATATTCAAATAATCTTACATCCTTATTAATTTTAGAAACTTTTTATGATTAATAATGAAAGTTGCCAATTTAATTACTTAAGTAATCTACTATAAAAGCTAAAAAAGTTATTAAAATTGTATTTATCAATCCTTACATTCTTAATATTTTTTTTGCCGAAAAACATTATAGTACTATCTAGATTCAAGTAATCTTACATCCTTATTAATTTTAGTAATAACATTAGTAAACTTTCATCAATGGTGAATATTTACCATTTTTTTTCTCAAAAGTTACTGAAAAACCTATAATGATCACAAAAGAGGTATAGTACTATCCACTAATTCAATAACGTTACATTTTTGTAATTATGGTTATCATAATTCTTATTACATTTTTTGTAATTTTAATTATCATATTTCTCCAAAATCTCACAATTCAACCAAACATACCCGTACCTGTAAGTCAAATTTTCATATAAGGTTATAACTTATAACTAAACTTAATGCAACATGAGGAAGTATAAAATTAGGTGTATAAAATTGGTTCCTAGTTACTAATTCATATGTCCTTCCTTTTTTTGGTGATAGAGAAATAATTTATATGCTATATATTTGTATCTTTGGCAAGTTGAAGTAAAATTTAAATTGATATATCGCTATAACTCTACCAAGTTAATAAATGATCAATGTTGTCACGCCCCGACCCGAAAGTCGAGCACGGACAACCGCCGTGTCACCTCGAAACACGTGCCGGCCGGTCACGCATTTCAAAGTAACACGAAGCGTCAATATCAGATCAAAGATTAAGAAAACATGAATTAAGTATAAATTTAAAATACTGAAGTTTTCAAATCAAAGTAAGTGCGGATTCGTCAAAATCGACAATAGCAATAAAAATATTTCATCAATCGAAAACAAAGTCAAATCGAAATAATAAAACAATAGACAAGAAACAATGCACGATATTGGCAATGAAAAGAGACAATGCCAGTGGGACCCGTTATGTAGTGAGAAGTACCTCTAAGAGCGGTGAATACAGCCTATGCCACCGGCTCGACCACCAAAGGAAACACAGAGTCCTAACTATCCTGAAAACACAGCAAGAATTTGAGGGGGTGAGTACACGAATGTACCCAGTGAGTGAGCCACCCTCAAAAGAGGATCCAAGAGGGTGGGGTGCACTCACAACCAAAACAATTATGAATAAACCAGAGTTATAAAATCAAGTCATAATTCAAAATAAGTTCATAAAAATAATTTATCATTTTCATCAAACAAATGGGCTGCCAATAAAACCTATCCGGAGTGACATTGGCCCGAGTCAACCTCCGGAACCGTCAGGGGCATTTTCGTCATCATCAAATAATTAATAAAAACATCATTTTTCTTATTTTCCAAAACAAGCCCGTTCCCCGGACGTTGGCCTGGGTCCGGTACTGCGTGGTGGCCGCAGCACACCCAGTTTAGCTCCCCCATGCACACGCCGAACCGGTGCAAATATATGGCGTGTCGGGGCTGGAGCGACGAACCATGTGGATACAAATCAAATCATGGTCCGCCAAGTGAGTTCAACTACTAGCTAGTATAACCACCAACCCAAGCCATACGTACTCGCTGGACCGCGCCAGTCCACAAGTCCCTGTATGCTTATCAACAATTCAAAATCATATTCACAGATAATTCATGCACCCAAAATCATTTAATAAAACAATTTGTAAATCATATAAATAAAACAGTTCCTCAACGATTCTCCGTTAAGGACAGCCCACTCACAGTTCAGGGGACTCGTACACCCCCAAAGTCAATCTATTGTGAGCCTAGCCGACGTCTCGATCAGCGCCTCAGCCGTCTGATTGAGAAGCACTTGCAACACAAGAAAATCATTAAAACAAGTATCATAGTTAAAGTAATAAACTAGAACAGTTAGATAAAATATAATAAAATCACAAGAACACATATCCCAGGCCCACGATCTATGTAGAGAATTTTAACGTATGTTATACTATGTTTCAGGACAAGTTTCAGAGTCGAAACACACTTTCTAAGGCTCATTTAATCATTTTAGGTCTATAGGGGCAAAATTGTAATTTTACCCTTTCGAGGGTAAAATGGTCATTGTAGTTATTATATGTTCCATAACGTACATACAAATTTATAGATACGGACGACAAAGTCAAATTCTCTCATTTCCACCCTTAAGGGTAATTTCATAAATTTGACGACATAGAGGCATAATGGTAATTTAGTCAATTAAGGGTAACATGGTAATTTTACCCAAAAGGATCACTACGGTAGCTTCTCAATTCCGAAAGTGTGATCTAGAAAGCTAATTACTTGTATCACCTTAATAAGGATAAAAGGGTAATTATACCTATCGAGGGTATTACGGTAATTTTACTCTCTTAGAGCACGATGACATTATATACGTGTTCTAGTTGTTGACCCTAATCGGTCGGATTCGAAATCGCAACTCAATAGGAAAAGTTAGTATACTTTAACTAATTAGGGGTAATATGGTAATTACTTACTTCAAGGGTAAAACGGGAATTTATGTTCATACCGATACAAAATACATATTCGTAAATGCTTACAAGATCGAAGTGGTCAAATTCTTCGAATTCCTTTTTTTT
>AWUE01021917.1:0-33574 GCA_001974825.2 Corchorus olitorius
TTTCCAATGTAGTTTATCAAATTTGTGGAAGACTAAATTTATTCATGAATAGATTGATATATATATATATATATATATATATCTAGAAGTCAAGAGAAAGAACAAACAAAGACATAATAGCAAGAGCTATCATCACAACAGATCTAAAGTATTGTCCTAGACTAGAAATTACAAGAATATTATACAGTTGAAACTGAAGACAACAGAAAATAAAATGACACCTGAAGCTTTTAAGTTAATCAAAGGAAAAAATATGACCGCTGATTCCAGATTAAGTATGGTCCTACTAGGCTCTACGTAAGTTCAACATGCAAAGGTCATATTCCAATTCAAATGATATTTAAACTTAACATTCCTTGAATACTTTGCCTACTTCATGTACCCTCTGTTTTTTAATGATTAAGCCCCCCTGTACAGACATGTTAGAAGATAAGCTAAACCTTAAAAGCAATGACTATAAATTGAAACCAAAAGGTATATCATTTCCAAAGTTAACAGGTCATTAAAAGAGCAATTACTCTCATGATATATTCCGTAGCAATGGCAGTTTTAATAGGTAAGAACTGATTTCATGAGTGAACATAATTAGATGGGCAACCCAATTATATACCAAACACTTTGTAGATATTTTTTATCAACCAAGGCCTGAAGAGAAGGCAAATGAAAATGAAAATGAGCTAACCTAAATGAAAAGGACCAAGCTTTTAAATCGTATAAGTCAACAAAGAAACCTAAAACATCACCTCAGTTTATGCAAACAGAGTAAGAAACAGATATCAAGGCAATTAAGCTCAAAAGTCATAGACTAAGCTGCTGAGAACCCAAAATTATGCATACCAATAACCAGAAAGCAATCAAGCACATCTCAAAACCAAAACTTAACCAAAACAAATCTTTAAAACATCCTAATTCATCCAAAAAACCAAAACCCACATCTTAAAACCATTAAAAAGAATGGCTAAAATGAAGAAACAATTGTCTAAAATTTCAACTAAAATTTCACCAATATCCTCCAATAAAGTTCCAGATACATGACTCTGTTAAAATTGTTTCGTTAAAACCAAAAGGTATATCATTTCCAAAGTCAACAGGTCATTAAAAGAGCAATTACTCTCATGATATATTCCATAGAAATGGCAGTTTTCACCATATCCACTAAGGCAATATATGCTATACAAATTGGGTTTTCAACTTTGAGCCAAGGTAACAAAGAGGGGCGCCAAACTGAAATTGACTAACAAAATAGACCAAAAAGATAACTACTCCTAAGGGTTATAACACGATCACTTTGATATAACAATGGTCTCTTTGATATTCGATCTAGTTAGTGCTTGATAAAAGCAATTTTAGGAATTATAGTGCTTGACTAACCTGAAATATATTGGAATTTGAAATAAGAGAGGATTCACGAATGCTAGGATCGCTCCAAACAAGAAGGTTAAAACAAGAGGGAGAAAGAGGAAGAAAAATACCCTTGAAAACGCAGTAAAGCTGAATCGCGTCGTCTCTGGAAGTGATTGCTATCAACCAAGGCCTGAAGAGAAGGCAAATGAAAATGAAAATGAGCTAACCTAAATGAAAATGAAATTAAGCTCTACAATCTATACTTCATGAAATTGATTATTATCTAAATCGATACCTGGATTAATTGAATCCCTAATTCCTCAAAATAAAGCTTCGATTATTGCTGGGCGTGACCGTGAAGAGAAAATGCCTCACTTGGAATTGGAGAGCTTCGATTCTGCTAGTGAGCTAAAGCGAAGAGACTGAGTGGAAGAGATATCACGAGATGGCGAAAATGGCCGCTACGGGTTTGAGACAGAGAATGGGAAGGCCGGCCATTTGTGAGGAAGATGAGAATCGCGGATTTGAGGATTTTTTTTGGCCAGAGATTTGAGGATTTGAGGATTTTGAAAAATAAAATGAAATAAGAGAATTTTTGAAATAATGATACTATATATTTATTACTTACTAAAATAATAATAACTTATAACTGAAATATTGAATAATGAGTTAGTGGCGTTTTAAATGCCATTGTCTTACATAAGATTTATATAAAATAATTAAGAGAAAATTTATTTATTGGCGTTTATTACGCCTCCTTATGTCAGAGTAATTTGTAAAAAATTATTCGATATATTAAAAATTTTAAAATTACCTGTGGCGTTTTAAATGACCCAAAATCTAGCATATCGTGGCGTTTTAAACGCCATTAAGAGTTAAGCGCGAAAACTAAAAAAAACATAAACGGGAAACCTCATTTTCTGGCACTTTAAATGCCACTATATGTTACAATAAAATTTTCCATTTAAACCACCGGCATTTAGTTAGGAATTGCCACAATAACTTGTCCTTTGGTGGCGTTTACCTGGAAACGCCACTAAAATTGTGCCGCCGTTTCTCATTTTTCTTGTAGTGTGTGGTTGAACTTGGAAGTTATTCCTTTGCAACTTTTGGCATGAATCCTTTTATATGGAGATATGAAATTTGTGTGGCACACAGTTAATGATAGTACGCACAGGATGTGTAGGTTCAACATTGCTAGAATTCTTATTCCAACCAAGAGAAGTGTCAAGATTTCTGCAAGATTAGCAATCTCGCATAATGGGAATCACTTTGAGATTCCTATCATAGTGGAGGCTGCAAAAGATTTCATTGGTTTTAATTCCGACAAAAAGGATTCCAAATGTCGGTATTTCTCAAGCCGGAGAGGGATACTTAACCTCGAGCGACTCTTCAATTCCTCCCTTCATTGATGAAGAGGAACATTGCATGCTTGATGGTGGTGATACCAATGAGATTGATGGCGTTGTCGTTTGCCATGTCTTGTATTGATGTTGAAGAAGCGGTTGGTCTAGGAGAATTAGATTGAAAACTCGAAGGGGATGACTCCTCTCCTTGTTGTCGACTGGATCTCTCCTTCCTTAGTGAAAAGAGTGTTCTTTCTGGCTTAGGATAAAATTGTAAATCTTCTACACCACTACTTCTTGTGTTTGGCATGCAACTTCCTAGAAAAACAAAAACATAAAAGAAAAAAAATTAGTATTAAAAGTTCTTAAACGAAAATTAAAAACTAAAAACAGAAAAATAAAAATAAGAAAATTCTTAGAGATGATTAAATCTTCAATATTTTCCTTTCTTCCCCGGAAACGACGCCAAAATTGTGATCCTGTCGTTAGCAAATCACAAGATAATCCCCATAAAATCCTAACTAAGTAGATAGGGTAAGCAGGGGTCGAATCCCACATAGAAGGGGAATAGACTTATCCAAAGATAAATCCTCTCTAAGAATCACTCAAACATGGGATTAAAAATACCAATTATAAACAAAAGCAATTAATAAAGCAAAATTAAATTAAATCTAAAACTATGGCAATTACTAAAGAAAACAATAATTAAAAGCATACTTCTTCTCCAATGGTAGAAATCAATCAATTTAACTATGGATCCTTGATTTAAAAGATGAAGTTGATATTCTAATTATTAAAGCAAGAACGATCAGTTAAACGCCAATGATACCTTCAATCAAAAGATTTAAGTATCATGTAAAACATCAACAAACTTACCCTAATAACTCTCTCAATTAAACAATTGGTTTAGAGATAAATCTCTAACATGTATATTAGATAAAATTACCTTGGTCCAGCTTAAATTATCCCTTTTATTCAAAGACAATCAATTACCTTGGTCCAGCTTAAAGATTGTTAAGAACAAAGCATTAAGAACAATTATTCACACATGCATATCAAAGTATAACCAAACCTATTCTTTCCTAGCTTGGTCCACTAGTTCTAAATAGGGTTTATCAATCTCATTGAATCCAATGGTTATGAATTCAATTTGTTACCAAATAATCAAACTTGAATTGTTCCTTCAAAGCTTGATTTAGCTATAGATCTATCCAATTATATCAATAGCGGCCATCTAAATCAATAATTATCAAAATCATAAAATAAAACAGAGATTAACTAACATATCTAACCAAGCACAAATATCAAATTATAAGCACACAAATCTCACCATAATCAATTGATTAAAATCACCAAAGGAAAAAAAAGTATTAAGAATTTAGCTACTCATGGATTTGGAAAAATCCATGCATGATCATACTTACAAATTTGAGAGGCGAAATCTCCCTTGGCGGCACTTAGGGATGTCGACAATCTCTCTCCAAAGAGAGATGTTGATCCCCTCTTCAAAAACAAGAGAGAAAAAGAAGAAAAGAAATTCTAAATTATGATAATTGTGTTCTAGGCTTACCATAAGGTGGGTATTTATAGTGGGCTAATAAGACTCCTAGTAGACTTAGGATTAGTATAGACCAATCATAAAACGGTTTGGACTCTTAACTTGGTCTCCAAGTTAGAGGTAAACTGCTGGCAATTTCGGAGGTGTAGATCTCAGAGTCCTCTTTCAAAGGTTAGTAGTCAACCTTTTTTAATTTAACAACAGCATCCGTCAAGGTATGTTGTCCAAGTCCAAGAGGTTAGGTCAGTCCAAGTCCGAAGTCCAGTAAAGGTTGGGTGGTCCCAAGCCGAAGCCCAACTCCAAGAACTGAGGTAGCCTGTGCCACTTAACCCTGATGGACAATACTATCAGTAACGCAGCTTATTATAAACAACTTGTGTAGTTACTGTTTTGTCTATGTGGGATGTTAGACATAAAATGGCAACAAAACGTAAATTGCGTGAATCGAACCCTTCCCTTCTGCAATTCTTCTCCCTCTTCAAGTCTTCAACTACGTACCCTCCTCTTCTCTCTCTCTCACTGGTTTCCTTCTTCATCATTCTTCTCTGAAATAAAAATAAGTACCCTCAGTTTCTCCGATTAAGTTCTTCTACTCTTAACATTTGTTTTCCAATGCCATTATTTGGTAATCATATTCATTATTATCATTTCTGATGATGAGGCATGCAGTTTTTCTATCACTTCAATTTGTTGAGGAAACTATACTCATGTGGCTGATGCTCCAAATACAGCCGAGAAATATGCTCAAAGGTACTGCCTTTATTTCCGCCCTATAATTCTTTGGCTTTACAAACGAACCCATTCTCTCAAAAGTTGATATGGTTTTTATGTTAGGATCATTTCTCATTTGGCAAAACTTGAATGCCAATAACTGAACCAGTGCTGCGAATACTCAATCTTGTGGTTCATCTACAGTCTTGGTTGCATACTTTGATGATTGGGTATGGTATTGTTATTCAACTTGAGATGCTTTTCTTCTCCGCAAAAATTGCAAAAAGATGCTTACATTTACTCATCATATCAGTGCTCTCTCTCCTTCCTCCCCTTTGTAAATTTGCTCAGTCATTATATGAAGACTTACAATTTCATCCTAACCAAAGACAAACTAAGAACATGTAAAACAAGTTCCATAAAATCTGGGATTTACTGAAGAGCCTTGAATCAGATAAACTTAAGAAAACCCAATTAATTCCACTGAAGGCATGGCAATTTAATGGAATATAGAAATAGGCTCATCATTCAATAAATCTTGATTGCTCAACATCATGAATAATTTACTATACATTTTCATTTTCTGAACTACTTGTCCTCGCATGAAGTGCAACGCTAGTCAACTAACAAACATTTGAAGTCTTGTTTTAATGTATGCTGAGTTTTCCATCAGATAGCTTTCTAGAATTAGTAATATAGCTAAAATAGTAATCTATCAAAATGATTCTTCACATTTTAGGCTGTGCCTGTGCACCATTGAGAGACGAAAAAGTTTTTGTATTGGGGTTGGATCTAAGGACAACGCATTTCCTCAAATGCATAATGCTTATTCTTACATTGTATAAATTTGATTTTTTGCATATCTTTATATTATACTAGTTTTAACTTTCACGTGCGTTGCACGTGACCCAAGGTATTTAAATGAAATGTTCATGAGAAATTATGATAATCTCCCTATTAAATTATAGTAATTACACTATTTTTGATGATCTCCTTATGAAATTTTGATAACCTTCCTATGAAATTTTGATAACGATACTATGGAATTTCAAGAATATTTTTATAAATTATTTTTAACCTTCTTATGAAATTTTATTAACCTCCCTGAAGAATTTTGAAGACCTCACTATGAAATTTTGTTAACTTCCTAATGAAATTTTGATGACCAACACTATGAGATGTTGATAACCTCTATATGATATATTAATAACCACATTATGAAAATTTAAGAACCTCCATATGAATTGTTAGTAATTACACTCTGAAATTTTGATAATCATACTATAAAATTGTGATAACCTCGCTAAGAAATTTTGATAAACCTTCCTATAAAATTTTGATAAACCTCCCTATAAAATTTTGATAACTACAAATTTTGATAACTTCCCTATGAATGTTTGATAACCTCATTATGAAATTTTATTAATCTCCCTATGAAATTTTGATCTACATACTATGAAATTTTGATAACCCTCTTATGAAATTTTGAAAACTAAACTATATAACGAAATTTTGATATCCTCCCTGAAATTTTAATTACTCCATAATAAAAGTTTAATAACCTTCCAAATTTGGTAACCATACTATGAAATTTTTATAACCTCCCCAGAAATACCACTATGAAATTTTGGTAATCACATTTTGAAAATTTGATAACTTCTTTATGAAATTTTGATAACCTCTCTATAAAATTTTGTTGACCCTCTATGAAAATAATCACATTTGTTTTTGATAACCTCGATTTGAAATTTTGATAACAACACTATGAAATTTTGATAATCTTCCTCTAATGTTTGATAATCCGATCTCTATGAAATTTCAATAATCACTCTATGAGATTTGATAACCTTCTATCAAATTTTGGTACTCCTTATGAAATTGAGACTTTTATAACCTTCACATGAAATTTGATAACCACACTATGAAATTTTGATAACCTCCCCATGAAATATTAGTAACCTTCATATGGAATTTTGTTAACCACACTATGAAATTCTTATAACCTCACTATGACATTTTGATAATCTCTTTGATAACCTTTCTATAAAATTGTGATAACCACACTATGAAATTTCAATAACCTTCCTAAGAAATTTAAATAACCTGATCCTATGAAATTTTGGTAACCACACTATGAAATTTTGATAAACTTCCCATGAAATTTTTATAGCTTCCATATGAAATTTTGGTAACCACACTATGGAATTTTGATAACCTCCTCATGAAATTATAATAACCATCTTATAAAATTTTGATTACCATACAGAGTCAAGAAAATCAAAATCATAATATCACATACTCTTCTAACTCAACAATCAATTGAACAAAGTAAATGCGGAAAAACATTATATAACAAAGAGATGGAGCTTCGCTAACAATAGTATTGTACGTGTTAGTGTTAGTTTAATCTTTCTATTGACATTTAAAAAATTGAAATTAAAAGTAAAACATTAAATTCAAAAAATAATAGTAAAGGAAATTTGCATGTTCATCAACGAAAATCAATTTGACAAACTTATAAAAATTCGGTCTAAATTGAAATTTTTAATTAATTTTTAAATAATAAAATTGTACTAAATTTTAATAATGGTAATTTAGAAATATATTTGAAAAAAGGGTACAATCGGAAAACATAAAGTTTCCTATTATTCATAAAAATTTGCATGTTCATCAATGAAAATCAACTTTACAAACTTATAATTCGGTCTAAATTGAAATTTTATAATTAATTTTTAAATAAAAAATTTTAATAATGTCAATTTAGAAATATATTTGAAAAAAGGGTACAATCGGAAAACATAAAGTTTTTCATTATTCGTATTTTTATTTATATATATTATAGATAGATTTGGAGAAACTATTGATTTTGTCTCATTTTGGCCCATTAGGCCCATTAGGCTCGTTTGAGTCCATGAAGTCCAAATTGCCACGCCAGGTCTTGAAGTCTAAATCTGATATTCTTACACCCAATTCGTTAATATGGAAGTCCAAAGAAGGAGTTCAAGTCCAATCAGAAATTATGATGCAGTATTGTTAAATCCTATTTAAAAAAAGACTTCACAAGAGTAGTTTTAGAAGAAAATTCATAACTTTTGATCCAGAGCTCAGAAAAATGCAAATGAGGTACCGTTGGAAAGAGGATTCCGAGATCTATAACTTTTATGTTTATCTCGAGACCTAATTCTGCTGTTTTAGTGAATGATTTTGCCCTTGAAATTTCTATACATAATTGATCTTCTCCTAAACCGACTTGGAGAATGTTTTGGACGAAAATTCAGATGCTAAAGATGATGTGGGGCATCCCTATTGGCCACGTTGGATCCTAATTAATGAGGATAATCTAAATTCCCATTATTTTAATAGTGGAATAATTAAAATATTATTTAATAATGGCAATTTAGAAATATATTTGAAAAAAAGGGTACAATCGGAAAACATAAAGTTTCCCCTTATTCGTACTTTTATATATAGTATAGATAAGTCTAAACTTCAAAATCCTTGACCTGAAATATCTAAAATACCCTTTTTTTATTTTAAAATTTTAGTATTCCTTTAAAGGGTAAACATGTATTTTTATTCATCAAAATCTGTTAAGTTTTAATGGTTAATAGGTACTTTACTTCTTCTTAAACTTTTATTTAACTTTAACTTTTAAATTTTAATTGGTGGGGAACTTTTATTTAACTTTGATAAAGTAAAAAAATGGGTAATTTGTAATTCATAAAACTTTTACATATTAAAAGAAAAAATTAAATAAAACTTTAGAAGATCATGAATGGATGAATTCATTTCAATACTTTTATTTAACTTTAACTTTTAAATTTTAATTGGTGGGTAACTTTTATTTAACTTTAATAAAAGAAAAAATTGGTAATTCGTAATTCATAAAACTTTTACATATAAAAAGAAAAAATTAAATAAAACTTTAGAAGATCATGAATGGATGAATTAATTTCAATAATATTCAAATTAATTAAGTTGATTAAACAAGCTAATAATTTCTGCTAGCTGATCAGTAATATTTAACTATTGCTACCTAATGATATTTAATTTCATTAATTTATATTATTATGGGGCTGGCATGTTGTAATTTTCACGTTCGGTAACAAAATTAACACACAGTTAGCATTTCCCATTTAAATATGCTTCGAAACTCATTTAAATATGTTATGTAAATCTATTATCATAATTAGTAAGATTTTTTTTAAAGAAAAAAAAATTGGAAAAGAGAAATTGGTATTAGTTTCGTTGATGAGTAGTATTTAATTAATTTAATTAAAAAATTTCAAGTCATCACTTACTTTTGATTTTCTATGATCTTAATTTTCTACTTTTTTACTTCAATTTAGTCATATTTTTTTGCTTCTATTTAGTTAATTAAGAGAGTAAGATTTTTTTATGCAAGAGAGTAAAAGTCCATTATTTAAAATTAAAAATTAGAACGATGAAATTATCAATTAGGTATACTTTGTCCAAAATAAAAAAAAAAGAAAAGAAAAGAAAACCTTAGTCATCTAAAAAAAACCTGAAGCATTAATTAAAATAATTTAAGAATATTCTTATCTAGAATTTGTTTTAAAAAGTTTAATAAGTTTGATATGAAAATGCCCCTGACGGTTCCGGAGGTTGACTCGGGCCAAGGTCACTTCAGATATGCTTTGATGCCAGTCCATGGTTTTGAAAGAAATATTTGGATTTTGATACATGGTTTTGATATCACTGATTTTGTTACAATTGTTTTATTTACTGTTTTGGTTGTGAGTGCACCCCACCGTCTCGGATCCTCTTTTGAGGGTGGTTCGCTCACTGAGTACATTCGTGTACTCACCCCTCAATTCTTGTTGTGTTTTCAGGGTAGTTAGGATTCGATATTCCTTTGGCGATCGAGTCGGTGGCATAGGCTGTGATGCTTGCTGATAGAGGTACCTCTCACTACGATATGGTTCCCATTGGCAGTTGTCTTGTTTCCAATTATCTTTCACACCTCGTTTTCGTTTTACTTTTCAGTTTGTTGTTTTCTATATTTTCATATGACTTTGATTTTAATATTGGAGCGTTTTTATTACAGTATTTGCATTTTTTGACAATTCCGCTTTTACTCTGATTGGAAAACTTTTGTTTTTAAACCTTGTAATCAATTTCTGTTTTCATCGTTTTCTTCTGGTATTGTCGCTTCGTGGAACCTTGGTGCGCGTGACCGGCCGGCACGTGTTTCGAGATAACACGGCGGTTGTTCACGCTCGACTTCCGGGTCGGGGCGTGACAGATATGATTTACTTATTAATAATTTTCTTAGAGTTTAAAGTTTAATCGGTTGTACTATACAATTTAGCTTATTCCCATAAATTAAGCATGTTAAGCAATATTATTTTAGGGTCATGTTCATATATTTGTTTAAGTTTGTCAATGAGTTCTCTTTTCTTCTCCATAGAAGATTTCTTTCATTTGTTTATATACTAATTAAATTAGAGCATCATTATCTTTATATTTTTCTTCTTTATAATGAAAGATCATGAAAAAAAAGGAAAAACCAATAAGTACTTAAAAATTTTGTTAATAGAGTTGTAACTCACAATAATTAGATTATTAGAACATTGAATGTATCATGGGTGATTTCTTTGTAGTTATATTGTTTTAGTACTCATTTATAGTTTTAATTGTCTACAATTTTTATTTTCAGTTAAAGCGAAGTTGGTATTTTCAATAATATAATTGTTGCGCCAAAAATCTCTTGCTAGAGTTTTCGCGGAGAATTCTTTATAACAGAATAAGGGCATGCCAGTCAAATTTGCTGAAATTGACAAAGAGGTTGTAAAAACTAGATCTGGTGCGCGGAGCAGCAGATTAAAAGATCAGAGCGATTTGTGGGGACTAGATCAAAATCACACCGGAGCATTTAAATTATTGGATCCACAACAAGTTGTTCTTTATAACTGGGCCTTCTTCTTCCTTTTAACTGGATCAGATCTGTGAGATCTGTTTTTGATTGAAATTGAAAGAAAATAACAATTTGATTGTTATTTATGAGAGAGAAACACGTGTACAGTGTTTTTGTATCCGGAGACAAGATTGAAATAAGAGGAAAAAAAAACTAAAAGAGTGTTTGGGTGTCCTGAGACAAGATCTAAACAAGAAAAATATGAAGAACAAGTAAGAACTCGTGATGAACAAAGAGGAAATGGCGCAAAGCCAGAAGAGAAAATAAGCACGAAGCTTGGTTTTTTGCGCGGAGCAAGTTTGTAGCTTCAGAAGCTGGTTTTTGAGATGAGTGATATATGTCTAAAGCCTTGGAATGGCTTCCTTTATATAGGGGGCGGCATGGGTCTTGAATTTAATGGGCTTGACTTGCTGAAGAAGGTGAATTCCTCCTCCTAGGTAGATGACAGCTTCTAGGAAGGTGTAGTGAAGCTTCAATCTTCTTCTGATTGTTTCCAACAACTGAGGAGATGGAAGAAAAGGATGCCAGGGCATCACAGTCTTATATGGGAGATGGAAATCTTCCTCCTAGATGGTTGATGGCGAATCCTTCCTTCTTCCTGTCACACTTCAGCATGCTTTCGTTGCTTCAATAATATAACTGTTGCGCCAAAAATCTCTTGCTAGAGTTTTTGCGGATAATTCTTTATAACAGAATAGGGGCATGCCAGTCAATTTGCTGAAATTGACAAAAAGGTTGTAAAAACTAGATCTGGTGCGCGGAGCAGCAGATTAAAAGATCAGAGCGATTTGTGGGGACTAAATCAAAGTCACACCGGAGCATTTAAATCATTGGATCCACAACAAGTTGTTCTTTATAACTGGGCCTTCTTCTTCCTTTTAACTGGATCAGATCAGTGAGATCTGTTTTTGATTGAAATTGAAAGAAAATAACAATTTGATTGTTATTTATGAGAGAGAAACACGTGTACAGTGATTTTTGTATCCGGAGACAAGATTGAAACAAGAGGAAAAAAAAACTAAAAGAGTGTTTGGGTGTCCTGAGACAGGATCTAAACAAGAAAAATATGAAGAACGAGTAAGAACTCGTGATGAACAAAGAGGAAATGGCGCAGAGCCAGAAGAGAAAATAAGCACGGAGCTTGGTTTTTTGCGCGGAACAAGTTTGTAGCTTCAGAAGCTGGTTTTTGAGATGAGTGATATCTGTCTGAAGCCTTGGAATGGCTTCCTTTATATAGGGGGCGGCATGGGTCTTGAATTTAATGGGCTTGACTTGCTGAAGAAGGTGAATTCCTCCTCCTAGGTAGATGACAGCTTCTAGGAAGGTGTAGTGAAGCTTCAATCTTCTTCTGATTGTTTCCAACTACTGAGGAGATGGAAGAAAAGGATGCCAGGGCGTCACAGTCTTATATGGGAGATGGAATTCTTCCTCTTAGATGGTTGATGGCGAATCCTTCCTTCTTCCTGTCACACTTCAGCATGCTTTCGTTGCTTCCTTTATGCTGAAATCAACTAATCTGACTAAGTAGTGGCCTACTGATATCATGAATTGGAATTTAAACACTAAGGCCACGAAATTATCTCCACTTAGTCATACTTGGCTCTTCAAATCATGAAAATAACACTTATTTAAGAAAATGGCTTAAACCGGGGTAAGAAAGCCACATGTCCTTATCTGAAAAGGATGCAAAAGTTACAAACGAAGTCGGAATAAACCAAAATTTCACCAGTAGGCTTAGATTATCTCCATAAGCCTATGGGAAAAATTCCAAGTGAATTGGAGTTCTCCTTCATGGTGAACTTGGTTTCACTCCCCAAAATGTCCTTAATTGAAAACCGGGCATAAGTTTTTACACCGATGTCAGAATAAGGTGAAATTTTACCAAGATGATCTACATAGCTCAAGGATCATCATGGTATGCTCCTTGGTAGAAATCGCAGCCTCTAGCCTCTTCAATTGATCAATTTTACCATTTTATCCTTAATTGAACAAAATGCAAAGTTGTAGTTTTGCCACCTGGGGAGGGGAAAAGGGCTAGGCGATTTCTCCACCATGTTAAGTCAACTATGTTGAGGAGGTGTGAGGTTGAAAATCTCATGCCTCTCTCACGTAGGTAGATGATTCTCTTGCTGACAAACTTTAGCTCTCTGCCTCCTTTCCTACAAGAAGAGAAAAACAACTCTCCTGAGGGAAGAGGGCGGCCTCTCCTCTTTATGGGAGACGACTTTGGGCCTTAATATTAAGTCCATGAGATATTTTCCATCTCATGGGTATATGGTAAACAACTTCCTTTTTTATTGCTTGCCTCCCTAGTAGACAGCAATATTAAAGAAAACTGCTTCTATTTGATTTTCTTTGCCACTCTCCTAGGTAGGGGCGGCATAGATGGAATTTTTAATAATCATTATTATGAAAAATAATTATTATTTAAATAAATTTCAGCCCTTGTAATTAATTATAAGATTTTTCTAATTCTATCAGAACTAGGGTGGTGCAGAAACCAAGTTTCTTCAGGATTTTTAATCAAATCCTGACCACACATCGTAATGATATTCATGTGAAGACCAATTTACCCTCAATTGTAAATTGAGATATAAACAATAACACGTTCAATAATCATTAACATATATGGATACATCGCACGTGTTTTTACTAGTGTATATTTATATTTATTTATTGTGTAATGTTGTTTGTTGTATGAGCAGTAACAATTCAATCACTTTATTGTAACATGAGCAAACAAGTAAAAGTTTTCTTTGTCAAAATTTGCATGAATTGACTATCGAGTATTGAGGATTGATGTTGATTCTTTAGAAGCCAACCTATTGTGGGACAAATATATTTTTTTCTTCAATGATTCAATGGTTTGGTTTAATTCCAGAGAGAGAGGGGGAAAAACTGACAATGTTCTTTCTGCTCCTTTCTGTTACTCATGCTTGGAAAGTTATATTAATATCTCTGTGTTGACTATTCAAATCTGCAGGTTCTCCATGTAGCCTATATCGTGATTCAGGCTTTATGATCATAAGAAATGGCACTGTTTCTTAGAGGTCTTCTCCAATGCTTTGTGAGTTCAATTTTCCCTTACAGATTGAAAGAGGGGATCATCCCTCTGACTTTGTGGAGGTGTGATGTTTACAATTCATTTCTAAGAATGATGACAATTTTTTTTTTCTTGTTGCATAGAGAAGTAGAAAAGTCGAAATATTTTCATTATTGCAGATATTATCTGTAATCCTCTGCTGCTCTATTAATATCTGATTTGACCAACGGATAATCTCTTATCACACATCTTTTTCATTAACATTACAGAGTCGAAGGTGAAAGGAATAAGGATCATACACCCTGACCCCTCCTTCCTTTCATGAAGGAATAAAATTTAGGTAAAATGTTTTACATAGTGGCTGCTCATTTCTTCCAGGTATGCAGAATTGATTTGAATGAAGGTGATGTGATTATCAGTGCTACTGATGGACTTTTTGATAATCTCTGTGAGCGAGAAATAGCTTCAATTGTTCTTAATTCTTAAATTATTGCGAGAGACTTTGAGACCTCAGGTACTGATATGAGTATTATCAGTGTTGTTTCATATCCATTTCCTTTCCAAACAATTGAGGTTTTGGAACTACTCGACTAATCAAAGTGAAATTTTGGTCTCAATCCTAATAAGTAGAGCTACGTTTTCTAATAAAAGCAAATAAAGCTGGTATTTTTATCTTGGTAAACATTTTCTGTATCTTTATTTATTCTTTTTCTTGTGTGTAAATGTATCTGTATGGCAGGAAATAGCAGAACTCTTCGCAACTAGAGCACAAGAGGTTGATCAGTCGTCATCTGTTAGATTCCATTCACTGATAAAGCACAGGCAGCTGGGTATGTGGGATGTAGGGGCGGCAAGCTTGATGGTGTGACTGTAATTGTCGTTGGTTAAAAGGCGATTCAGCAATCATGTATTGTAAGTTTGTTCCTACTAGTTTAAAATTTACCAGTATCATGTGTTCAATATTTCACATGTTTGTAACAACCAATAATTTAAGATAAATTAGTATGGCTGACTATAGCCTGCCTGCCTTTGTCTTCCCAAATTGAACCCTTATTTTCCTGTTTAGATTCTGTCTTGGCACTGATGTCACTTAATTAAGAAGAGATTTTTCTGTTGGCGAATAATCAAGAAAAGTGAAAACAATTCATTTAGCCCATTCTTAGGGGACAAATGTTCATGTTACATGTGTGAGTCTTATTTCTGGTTCCATTCGTTGTTACATGTCATGGTGTCAAAGCAATATCAATTAAACCAAGTTCAGTGTATCCAATCCATGTAAGTTGACTTTGATATCTTAGAGTGCAAAAAGAAAAAAGTTGACTTTGATGTGTTTATAGTTATTTTAGCAGTTTGGAGCCACAAAATTGTTTTGTAATACATTGGCTTGATAAATTAATTAAATTCAAACGATGTTTGAAGTTGTGCAAACAATGATATAGGTGCTGAAGCTCACTGATGAGGTCTGATTCTGAAGTATAAACTTTAAAATTTCAAACCAACATAGAGGAGATTTTCTTTAATAGATAATGTAGTTCAGGAATATTTTCATGATGATAAGTTCTAATTATTCTGGTTATTCAGGTCATTTTCTCTTTTAAATTTTTAAACTCACATCACCTCTGGCTATGGAAGGGCATGCATGGATACAGTAAGCTCTGTTTGACCAACTACTAGCAAACTATTCTAAATAATTAGCCCCTTCCCTGCACATGCATTGCCTCATACCAAATGTATTTTGTTACACAAGACATCCCATGCATGTCGGGTGTACCATCCATGTGGGTCTTGTATTATTGCAATTTACTAAATGGAGTTAATGTTATATAAGTGATAAGGTTGTAACATATATACCCCTCTTTTTCTAATTTCTAATTGTTTTCTTGTTTGAGGGAACTAAGATAGCCGTTCTTGAGGGGCCTGAACTGCTTTGGATTATTGTCTGCTTCCAACGGTAATGCTGAGAACAGAATTATTGGATGATATATGCAGACCCTGGCGCCTTCAATCACTTCATTTGACATACATGCAAATGGGGACTAACTGTAACTGTTGAAGTTCTAGAACAGAAAGGAAAAATCAGATGGAAAATTACTAGTACCGGTGCAAGATAAGGATCGGGCGGGAGCTGCGTAAATCTTATTGTAAGTTATTTTATGGAGTAGTAACTTTTTATAGTTAATCACATTGGGGAACTTCAGAACTTATTGCCTGCCTTGTTTGCTTGAAGTAATGATCTTGATTCTTGATCAATGACTTCAGCAGGAAAATTCTTTTGTAGTGTTCAACCGAAACAGCAAATAAAAAATACCCAGATTCAGGGGCAAAGATGATTGATTAATTTGTAGACACTATCATCCTATTGTTATCAAAGTTGCTAATTTTTTTTTTCTTTAATATATATAGTACCAATCACATTTAGAAAAAGCTGGTTTATTTATTTAAGAAAGAAAGAGTTCCGAGGAATGCTACGTTAAAATCTATGGTACAGCCAAAAAAAACCTTGGTATACAGCCATAACAGCCATTGTCTCTCCACCACTAGCTAAGTTCCATCTGGTATCGAATCCCTTTCTTTGGTTGAGTCTATTGGGCTTGATTCCAAAATTCCATGATATTTGATAGTCACATAATTGGCTCTCAAATAATAGGGAGTTAAGTCGGATTGGTCCAAATTTGAGAGAGTTTCGTCATCTACAAAATTTGAACTCGAAATCTTACTTAAAAAGACATCAAACTCTTTTCACTTGATCCAAAAGCCATTAAAAAAATTACTATATGTATAGTTCGATGCTCATAAACAAGAATATATGCCATGCCCCACTACCCACAAACAAAGCCTAATTTGGTGGATGAATGGGAGGCTGTAATACATGATGTTCCCAGCAAAATCATAACAAATGCCGGAGGCCGAGGGGAAGCATCGACAAATTTTCAAAAACTTTAACTGGTTTTGAAGACAACTTATATGATTTGTTTGACTAATTTGATAGAATCCCATCATTACTGGAAAAATAGCTAGTGAAATGAATCCACCACTCCTACTTTCCGTAAGTGAAAAATATTGTTTCACCTGGCTTGCCTTTTTCAACCCCTAAAGCGTATACTTATTTCTCAAACAAGTTCGAATATTCCCACTATTTATTTAATCAAAACACAAATCCAATGAATGTACCATGCTGTAAAAAAAATGTAAATAAAACTTCAACAACAAAAAAAAGAAAAGAAAAATGTAATAAAATCGGACAGTCTTTTTTGATTTTGGTCTCCGGGTCCCTCTAAAACATGCTAATGCAAGCATCTGGAATCATATCTTGTGGTTGGCAATGGCATGCATGCCTCAGCCCCCCATACGCAGAAAGAGAAAGGTTTCTTTCATCATATTGCAAGAGAAAGGCAAAATAACATTCCATTGCCAAAAGCCTAAAGGGGAAGAGAATCTGAGATATAAAGCAGAATGATTTGCTCGCTTTCCTTTAAACTATTTTCCTTCATTCGTTTGAGTAAGCTCAAGTGTTTATAACGTTCCATTAATTAATTATTCTTTATTTCATCCTTATAAATTAACCTAAAACTTCTAATAATTGAAGTAATGTCCCTCTGTTTGTTTATAATTACTTGATCTAAATGAATGAATTGGGGTACATTCAACTCGCTTGCAATATATAACACCAATGATTTCATTGGCACAACATTATTGAAAAACACTCTGCGTTTCCTCTCGAATTTGAAAATATTGGAATTCATTAGAGGGAGTTCTCGAATTCAAAATTTCATATGCTTTAAGATAGATATTTTTTTTTATGATCAACTATATAAAAAACACTATAATAATATTAGAAAGAGTAATGATCTCAGGAATTCGATTTCATAAGGAATAATAACAGTTTTTAGTATGAGAAATATATTGTAATTTTGGATGTCTCAGGAATTAATCGAACAAATAATTAAAACAGAAAATAATAAAGCAAAATTTTCTTGTGGAGCTATGTCACAAATCTCCACTATCAAATCAATCAATTACAATCAACAATTATAACAATCTCTGTAGGAGAGAGAGCAACCCGATCTCGTCGTTACGAGACCCACCAGTGTGGCCCATATATACCTGTCGAACACCAATCTAAACCCAAAAGTTTAAGCCAATGTCTTCTTGGATTTTTCATAGGCCTGTCCATCGGTCTGGGTCGGGTAAATCGGGTCGATTCCATTTTGGAACCGAGGGAATATTTTTGGGAACGAAGACCGACCTGAGGTTCCTTGGAACCGACAAGGTCAGTTCCATCGGGTTCTTGGGCTGGTCGATCCTAATCGGGTCAACAATTATAAAGCAATAAAGTATACTGAAAATGAAAATGTAAAGATCTGATTCATCATTCATCATCATACATCCATTTGGTTTCACAGTTGTTGAGTTTAAAGAACCAAAATACCCCACATCATCCAATTTTTTGGCCTAACCCAGAACAGAGATGAACTGAATGAATATATATAGTATTTTTACATAAAGCAAAAACACTAAAACCAAATGGCAAATGGAAACAAAAAAAGTGATGCTAAATTGGAAGAAGATAGAGCATTCACATAAGTATATATATACACAAGTAAGAAGACAGGTATGAAAATATAGATGGTCATGGTTGTCGAGAAAGGCAGAAAGCTCAAGAAGGTTTACCTTCAACCTCTTGGTTGTTGTCGCCGGCGTCGGGATTGGCATCGGGATTGACCATTTTGTCGGGGTATAAGTCAGAAGGAAAGAGAAATTTAGATGAAATCAAGATAAAAAGTGGAAAATTTGAAGAATTTAAAAGGATTAGGGATTGGGGATTGGGGATTTTCGGGTTAGGGTTAGGTTTCAACTGAAATTTAAAGAGAAAAGAGGCAAAGGAAGAAGACATCGTGAGTCGCGACCTCTGACTGTCTATCGGGAGGCTCGCGGGCGTCAATCGAGTGATCGACGGTGAGAAGTGGAGTGAGAGTTCGGAGGGAGAGAAAGAGGAAGAGGAGGGCGTCGCGAAGTGTGATGAAATTATGAAAATTGAAATTAGGTTAGGTTTTAGTTTTAGTTTAAGTTTATATATTTTCGGTATATATTTTAAATTTTATTTATTTATATATATATAATAAAAACTGATTACTAATATATAATATATATATAATATATCTTAAATTTATTTAATATTTATAATAAAATATATATTTGGGTTCTCGGTCCGGTTCGGTTCTATAAATCTGGGACCGAACTTCGGACCGAGACACCGAATGTTATGTCGGGTTGCACTGAGCAACCCGACGGGACCGACTACACCGACTCAAATGACCCAAAATCGAAAACATTGACCGGTTCTTTCAGTCCGGGTCGATTTTGGACAGCCCTAATCTTTCAGGTATATATGCCACTTTTACAGCCCATCCCTTTGTGATGTGGGATGTGACACTCACATGTGAACTCCAACAAACTCCCCCGTTCACATGTGACAGCTCACCCCCGTGCGGCTAACCCTATATTTTTTGGATAACCAGTTAAGTAGCCCATTCTTTTTTTTTTTGGGCTTCTTCACACTTAACCACACCCTGCACCATTTGTGAACCAATTGTTTTTTTTTCTCCAGAAATACTACACATTTTTTTTAGTACAACCGCACCACCGAACTCCAATCGAACCTAGCCCTGATACCATTTGTAGGAGAGAGAGCAACCCGATCTCGTCGTTACTAGGCCTACCAGTGTGGCCCATATATACCTGTCGGACACCAATCTGAACCCAAAAGCTTAAGCCAATGTGTTCTTAGATCTTTCAGGTATATATGCCACTTTTACAGCCCATCCCTTTGTGATGTGGGATGCGACACTCACATGTGAACTCCAACAATCTCTCTAGCAAACTCTCTATCTAATTAACCCAACATGGGTGATTCTCTCCCAACAACATAAAACTATCTCAGCTTTCTCTCTCTCACACAATCTCACACACACAAAAACCTAAACATAAACTGCTTATTTATACTAACACAAACTTGGACTCCAAGAATCCCTTTCCTATTAGGATTCTTGTCCACCAATCAAAACCCTCTAAAAATCCTAATTCAAATCTAATTAGGAATTGGGTCAAAATCCTAACAATCTCCACCTTGACTCAAATTCCTTCATCAAAGCTTAATTGCTCCACCATTTAACCAAATCTGCAAAAATAACTTTTTTTCTTTGTTGGCAAATCCACATCCTTCTTCTCAATTTGATGCGAAGATAACGATCCATCTCCTTTAATTGTGCTTCCAATCAACTCATACAAATTCTTTGAATTCTTCACCCCTTTCATCACAATCATCGAATATTTGGTGATCTTCAAGCCTCCACCTCAACAAGAATATCCATAGCCCAAGCTATCCAGCTTTCCAAGCGAAATCAAATTCCTTGTGAAGTTTGGAACATACCTCACATTTCCAAGCATCTTGACACTTCTATCATGGAAACGAAGTTTCACACTCCCAATGCCTTCAATTTTTTCTTCACCATTATTAGCCATGTAAACAGGCTTATCACACTTTTCAAGCTTCGAAACCATTCTTTCTTTGTGCAAATATGTTCATAACAAGCAGAATCAAATACCTACATATTTCTAGTATCTTTCTTTTCTTCTTGCACCATCAAAACAACATCTTCATCAGAATATTTCTCACTATAAACAACAGCAACATTAACACCACCCTTATTCTTCTCTTCAAATTTCATAAAATCCACCAAATCTTCCATTAACTTCTTGCAGTAGGCTTTTATGTGCCCCATCTCATGACAATAATAACACAGCTTGCTACTCATAGCTACCCTTGGCCTCGAAATTGATCTTCCTCTTTCATTGAATCTACCCTTTAATCTTGCATCATTCTTATTTCTTTCATTAGTTCTTCCACGATCTACCATTAGAGCACCATTCTCTTCATCTTTCTTTTCAGTTTCTTTCAATCTATCATACTCAAAAATTGCAGAAGTCACATCTTGCAAGTTTAAGGTTTTCCTACCAACCATCAAAGCTCACAGGATCATACTTATCGGTAAGAGAATTAATCAACAAAACTACTTTATCAACCTCTTTCATGACTTCATCCACACTTGTCAGCTGAGTAACCAATCTATTGAACTCGTTTAGGTATGCTCTTGAACTTGTTCCTACCTTCATCTTCAATCCAAATAATTCTCTCTTCAAACACAACATGTTTCTAATCGATTATGACATATAAATCGACTCCAACTTATCCATCAACTCCTTTGGGGTTTTCACATCTAACACATATATATACTATATATTATTTTTAGTTACCAGGGAAATTACTAAAAGGCCAAATTGAGAATTAATGTGGTGCCACCTTTTGGCATTTTTTTGTCTTTTCTCACTTTTTGGATGACTAAAAAGCCCCTCTATGAGTTTCCCCTCTTTCTTTTCTTGCTACCCCTTTTTGTAATTATTCATTCCTCTTCCTTAATTGCTTTTAATTAATGTCCCTCCCCCCTTTCTTTTTTCCTCTCACAACTCAACTGCTTCCTTTCAACTCCTCAGTGCTAATCAATCTTCAGGTTTGCCAAAAATCAAACATTCCATTACTCACCTCTGTTTTCACCTTCACATCTCTTTCCTTTTTCTTTTCCTTCCCCATAACTTCACCATGGACCATTTAATGTTTTTCCCTTCTGAATTAAACCATCCAATTTCTTCAATGCGTCTATTATTATCCAATTTACACCATATTCTTTTACATCTTTGCACTTCCTATTACTTACAAATAAAAGCATGTTCTTTGACCTTTTTAGTTTTGCATGTCTAAAAAGTTAGCTTACAAAGATTTATGGCAATAGCAAGAGACAATATTAAAACTAATATAATTTAAATCCATTTAAATTACTTTTTTACTGCAACCTTATATAATTCAATCAATTAATCAAGCACCACTCTAGAACAAAGAATGTATGTGGATCTTATATAATTGATTATATTAATATCCTTATTCAATCAGTTAATCAAGCACCACTCTAAAACAAAGAATGTCCGTAACGCTAGCACGGGCTAATATGACTTGTATATACTATATATTTTTTTTAGTAACTATGGAAATTACTTAAAGGCCAAATTGAGGATTAAAGTGGTGCCTCCTTTTGGCTTTTTTTGGTCTTTTCGCACTTTTCGGGTGACTAAAAAGGCCCTCGATGAACTTTCTCCCTTACTTTTCCTGCTGCCCTTTTTTGTAATTTACTATTTTTATATTTATGATTTAGTATGTTTTAATTACATATTAATTGTGTGTGGATATTAGGATTTAACTGTTCAACTTCTCTGCCGGAATTCCAAAGGATTGGTGCTATAAATGTATCTGCAATAATGGTTGTTTAATGGGTACACTATTGACATTCCAGTTCTGTTTTCCTTTCATCTTCATTTCTATTTGGGTGGTTTTCTTCTTCCCTAACATTTTTCTGAATTGGTTTCACATGGACTCCGTTCTGTTTCGTAAAATTTCCAAGTGGACGTTGATAAGATCATTCCATTTAATTTAGCAGCGGCATAGGATGACGTAACCTAAAGTGGGGAGCTTTCACTTCTCACCGCAACATTTTGAGGTAAATCTGGTTTTATTTGTTGATTATATTATTTGATACTTAAATTTAACATTTCCTTATTCCTCTGTTGTTTTACAAAAAGTTTTTTTTTATTTATCATTCGACTTCCTTTTTATTGAGATTTCTATTAGTTGCTAATGTTTAGTATATTTCCATATTTCCGAAAGCACAGCTATCCACCAACAAGGGGTTGGATCAAGTGGTAAGCGGCTTGTTCTAGCTTAAGCAGGTCTCAGGTTCGAGACCTTGCGTACGCAGCTGTCCCTGTTGGGAGACTCACCCACCATAACCAGGTGTGCGATGCGGGTCGGATCCGGATTAGTCAGGGCAAAGCCCTGGATACCGGATGGGATACCAAAAAAAAAAGCACAGCTAGCCAATGCTATGTACAATCATTTTGTGATGCATTGTGTAAATTACATATGCTCCTGCAAATACTCTCAACTAATTCAATTTTCCTACGACAACTATACATGCTCCTTGACTACAAAAAATTAGGCCTTCCTTATCAGAAGCCAAATTCTTCCACATACCCGAGTCTATTAATTTAATAATTGCAATCAAGATTAAAAAATGACCGCAGCGTACTATGTATTTTTAGATAATCAACATACATTTCAACCAACAATTAATATTATCTTTATTTTGATGAATTATCTAGATATGGAGGAGTAGAATATTAGTTTTATTTTAATGAATTATCTAGAGATAGAGTATAATTTAGGTAATGCACTTTTAGAATGAAAGAGAGGTCATGTGTTTTGCTTTATATATGCGAATTATTTGTTTCGATGTATAAGTTTCTCCTAACTGAATAACTTACAGCCAATGCAATA
The DNA here is from genome assembly GCA_001974825.2 of Corchorus olitorius. Classification (NCBI taxonomy): domain Eukaryota; kingdom Viridiplantae; phylum Streptophyta; class Magnoliopsida; order Malvales; family Malvaceae; genus Corchorus; species Corchorus olitorius. Next base: position 23,383 of record AWUE01021917.1, read on the forward strand.
TCTTCTTACTAACCGACTTAAACAACTAAAAAAAATATAGCCCTAATAAGAAGATGATTGCAGCGCAAATGCAGGCCGCCCTGCTTGTATATATTATTTTTAGTGACTATGGAAATTACTTAAAGGCCAAATTGAGGATTAATGTGGTGCCTCCTTTTGACTTTTTATGGTCTTTTCGCACTTTTCAGGTGACTAAAAAGGCCCTCGATGAATTTCCTCTCTTACTTTTCCTGCTATCCTTTTTTTGTAATTTACTATTTTTATATTTATGATTAAGTGTGTTTTAATTACATATTAATTGTGTGTGGATTTTAGGATTTACCGGTTAAACTCCTCTGCCGGAATTCCAAAGGATTGGTGCTCTAAATGTATCTGCAATAATAGTTGATTTATGTGTAAAGTATTGACATTCCAGTTCTGTTTTCCTTTCGTCTTCATTTCTATTTGGGTGGGTTTCTTCTTCCCTAACATTTCTCTGAATTGGTTTCACATGGACTCCGTTTTGTTTCCTAAAATTTCCAAGTGGACGTTGATAAGATCCTTCCATTTAATTTAGCAGTGCCTTAGGATGGCATAACCTAAAGTAGGGAGCTTTCACTTCTCACCGCAACATTTTGAGGTAAATCTGGATTTATTTGTTGATTATATTATTTGATACTTAAATTTAACATTTCCCTAAACCCTCTTTTATTTTACAAAATGTTTTTTTATTTATCGTTCGACTTCCTTTTTATTGAGGTTTCTATTAGTTGCTTATGTTTTCTAAGTACAATCATTTTGTGATGCATTGTGTAAATTACATATGCTCCTGCAAATGCTCTCAACTAATTCAATTTTCCTACGACAACTATACAAGCTCCTTGACCACAAAAAATTAGGCCTTCCTTATGCAGAAACCAAATTCTTCCACCAACCCGAGTCTATTAATTTAACAATTGCACTCAAGATTAAAAAATGACTGCAGCATACTATGTTTTTTTAGATAATCAACATACATTTCAAACAACAATTAATATTAGTTTTGTTTTGATGAATTATCTAGAGATGGAGTAAAATTTAGGTAATGCACTTTTAGCCCTAATAAGAAAATGACTGCAGCGCAAGCGCAGGCCGCTCTGCTTGTCATACTTAATTTCAGTAGCAAGATTCAAATGAATTGTACTTACTGCTTTTTGTTGAATATCTCTCCACCTGTTCTTATTTAGTGTTGCAGGCTTATCAGTTTCAAACACATCTCCCAATCCTTGTTGTACTAACACATCCTTTATCGTTCTCTGTTACATCTGAAAACTGTTCATTCCATTGAACGGCTCAATCTCAAACTTCAAAGCTGATCTGCTGGTGGTGTCTGCCATCTCTAATCAACCAATCAACCAAGCTCTGATACCACTTGTTGCACCTTCGGATATCCTAGGAATTAACCAAAATGTTTATACCTCAATCTACAATTGAGGATAAATTGGTCTTCACATAAATATAATTAAGATGTGTGGTCAGGATTAGATCAAAAATCCTAAAGAAACTTGGTTTCTGCACCACCCTAGTTCTAATAGAATTAGGAAAATCTTATAATTAATTAAAATGGCTGAAATTTATTAATTAATAAATAAATAATTATTATTTTTCTGAATAATTATTATTAAAATCATCATCTATGCCGCCCCTACCTAGGAGAGTGGCAAAGAAAATCAAACAGAAGCAGTTTCCTTTAATATTGCTGTCTACTAGGGAGGCAAACAGTAAAAAAGGAAAGTTGCTTACCATCTACCCATGAGATGAAAAATACCTCATGAACACAATAATAAGGCCCAAAGTCATCTCCCATGTAGAGGAGAGGCCGCCCTCTTCACTCAGGAGAGTAATTTTTCTCTTCCTGCAGGAAGGAGGCAGAGAGCTAAAGTTTGTCAGCAAGAGAAACAACTACCTACGTGAGAGAGGCATGAGATTTTCAACCTCACGCATCCTCAATATAGTCGACCTAGCATAGTGGAGAAATCGCCTAGTCTTTTTCCCCTCCCAGGAGGCGAAACTACAACTTTACATTTTGTTCAATTAAAGACAAAATGGTAAAATTGATCAATTGAAGAGGCTAGAGGCTGCGATTTCTTCCAAGGAGCATACCATGATGATCCTTAAGCTATGTAGACCATCTTGGTAAAATTTCACCTTATTCTGACATCGGTGTAAAATCTTATGCACGGTTTTCAGTTAAGGACATTCTAGGGAGTGAAACCAAATTCACCATGATAGAGAGCTCGAATTCACTTGGAATTTTTCCGTAGTCTTATGGAGATAATCTAAGCCTACTGGTGAAATTTTGGTTTATTCCGAGTTCGTTTGCAACTTTTGCATTCTTTTCAATTAAGGACATATGGCTTTCTCACCCGGTTTAAGCCATTTTCTTAACTAATTGTTATTTTCATAATTTGAAAAGCTAAATATGATTAAGTATGGATAATTTCGTGGTCCTAGTGTTTAAAGTCCAATTCATGAAGTCAACAGGCCACTACTTAGTCAGATTAGTTTATTTCAGCACAAAAGAAGCAACGAAGGTATGCTGAAGTGTGATAGGAAGAAGGAAGAATTATTCATCAACCACCCAGGAGGAAGATTTCCATCTCTCATCCAAGAGAGTGGCGCCCTAGCATCTACTTTTCCCTCTCCCTAGTAGTTGGAAGCAATCAGAAGAAGAAATAAGCTTCACTGCACCTTCCTAGAAGCTGTCATCTACCTAAGAGGAGGAATTACCTTCTTCAGCAAGGCGAGCCCATTAATTTCAAGGCCCATGCCGCCCCCTATATAAAGGAGGCCATTCCAAGGCTTCAAGGCAGATTCCACATCTCACAAAACATCTCTCAGAGATTCCACATCTCAAAACATTTCCCAGAGAAATCACTCTTCTCAAAAACTAACTCCTGAAGGTACAAACTTGCTCCACGCAAAAAACCAAGCTCCGTGCTTATTTTCTCTCTGGCTCTGCGCCATTTTCCCTTTGTTCATCACGAGTTCTTACTCGTTCATCATATTTTCCTTGTTTAGATCTTGTCTCAAGACATTCAAACACTTTTTTAGTGTTTTTCTCTTGTTTCAATCTCCATTCCAAGGATTTTCGTTTCCTATAAATTGTTTAAAATTATCTTGGTCATTTGAATGGGTTTGGAGGAATAAAGTGAGGTAAGGAACTTGACCTAAATTTTCATATTTTTGGAGTTGTTTTATAAAGATTTTGATTTGGTGTTTGTTTGGAGGGTAAAGCAAGGATTTTGGAAGCAAAAAGAGTGCATGGAAGAGTAATGATTTCATAATTTCAAGTTTGGGTAAGTGATGGTTAAATGTTAGAGAAATCTTAAAATTTGATCTTGTTATTGTTGATTTAATTGGTGTTTTGGAGATGATTTGAAGTTTATATTGCTTTGGGTGTTAATTTCATATGTTAGAAGTTAGAAAAGGCAAAGAATAAGGTTAAAATAATTGAAATTAATGGAGGAAAATGGAAATAATGGGGCTGCCGGAATTTTCCAGATTCCGGTGAGTTTTTCCGGCTATCGAAAGAGGAGGAAGAAGAAAAAAAAAGTGGACTAGGCCCAATATAAGGAAAAAAAAGGGAAAAAAACGAGGGAAAAGGAAATAAAACAAAAATTTTAGGAAAAAAAATTGGGTCCAATAAATTAATAATTGAAGTTACGATTTTATTTTATTTTATTTTTTTCCTTTTTTTCGTTTTTTTGTCTCCGGACACAAAAACATTGTACACGTGTTTGTCTTTCATAAATAACAATCAAGTTGTTATTTTCTTTCAATTTCAATCAAAAACAGATCTCACAGATCTGATACAGTTAAAAATAATAGAGGAAGACCCAATTATGGAGAGTAGTTTGCTACAAATCCAATGATTTAAATGCTCCGGTGTGAATTTGATCCAGTCCCCACAATCGCTCTGATCTTTTAATCTGCTGCTCCGTGCACCAGATCCAGTTTTTACAACCTCTTTGTCAATTTCAGCAAATTGACTGGCACGCCCCTATGCTGTTCATAAAGGATTCTCCATGAAAACTCTAGCAAGAGATTGTTGGCGCAACACAAACTGTTTATACCACAATTTACATTTTGGGTAAAATTGTAAATGCACTCAAGATGTATAATGGATGGCTAAGATTTGATCTTCTAAAGTCCTATGGATGGTTGGATTTAGTCCACCCAAGGCCAAATTCAATTAGGATAGAGTTGAATTTTGATTTAATTTCCTTAATTATTCCTAAATTAATTATGGAAATTAGGAATTTAAAGGAATTAAATATTTTTATACAGCAAGGCCACCCCATTTACTCCATAAATTGGGTCAGGCCGGCCGATGCTCTTAAAACCGGATTTAAGCCGTCCCGGGATAAACTTTTCATAGTTTTCAATTAAGGACAATTGGATTAGGGCTTACAAATTGAGATTGAAGATGAACGAATTTGGCTATATGTCCTTTATTAAAGTTGTTCAGAATATCATGATGAACACTCTGTCCAAATTTCAGCTCATTCCAAGCTCGGAAGTAACTTTGCATTTTTTGCAATTAAGGATAAAATCCAATCCCGAGACATTTTTTCCATGGCGATTTCACCATTGGCACAAAAGCTTGGTTTTCATGCAATATTGATGCTATATGGAGGAATTGAGCCATGTTTGACCATTTTCGTAACTTTTCACTTTTATTCAATTAAGGACAGTACAGCTGTTTTAGCTCGGTTTAAGCCATTGCCTTAATCGATTTTTTCATGATTTTGTCATATGATCTTAGTGATATGATATTTAGACTAATTCCATGTCCAATTGATCAAGTTTAAAGTTTCGTGGCATTTGGAGTCAGTTTCAGCACCATTTGGCCACTCCGCACTTGGTTTTCCACCCTTACTTGCTGCACCGAGACTTTGGAGCCAATTAAATTCGAATTTCAGCAATTAAATGTGATAATTATCACATGGAAGAGTCGAAAACGTGGTGGACTTCCTCTTGGCTGATTTTGTGGAGTTTTCCTTAATTAATGGGATTTAAATCAGAAATTAAATGCAGAAGATAATGCGGAATCAACAGGGGATCATTTCTGACCATTGGATCATAACAAACCCTAGGAGGCCGGCCCCTACATAAAGAGAGCAGCCTCCAACATTTTCTGGGAACTCCAGCAGCCTCTCCAAAAAACCTCTCCACATAGTAAACAACAAACAATCAAGCCCAGTGCTTTCTTTATCATTTTTCCAACTCTCAAGCCTCAGAGCTTCCCTTTATTTTTCAATCTTGTTCATCAAGTTCTACACTTGATCCTCTTTTTATATTTTTAATCTTGTTCTTACAAGACATCTCTTGTATTTACATTTTCCTTGCAATCAAATAACAACATCTTGTTATTTTTCCTTTATGAATCAAGAAAATTTACCTTTTACAACTGCAATCCTTTTTATTTCTGAATCTGGAATCAATGATTTAAACACTCGTGTGACTTTGATTCAGGATCTACAACTTGGTTGATTTATTTTCATATTGCTGCACTCAAAGCAATCTTTTACATTTCCTGCACTTTTTCTCAATTTTTACAACAAAATTGAACCTTTATTTTTCCCACCTTTTTCTCAATTTTTAAGACAAAATTGAATATTTACCTTGCATCGCATCCTTTTATCAATTTCTGGACAAAATTGATTGGCACGCCCGATACCCTTTCACCAAGATCTCCAAAGAGATTTTTTGGCGCGAACACAAACAAATAATTAAAGCAGAAAATAACAAAGCAAAATTTTCTTGTAGACTTATGCCACAAATCTCCACTATCAAATCAATCAATTACAATCAACAATTATAACAATCTCTCTAGCAAACTCTCAATCTAATCAACCCAACATGGGTGATTCTCTCCTAACAGCATAAAACTATCTCAGCTTTTCCACTCTCTTACAATCTCACATACACAAAAACCTAAACATAAACTGTTTATTTATACTAACACAAACTTGAACTCCAAGCATCTCTTTCCTATTAGAATTCTTGTTCACCAATCAAAACTCTCTAAAAAATCCTAATCTAAATTTAATTAGGAATTTGGTCAAAATCTTAACAAAATACCCATTTAAATTATTATATATTTAATTAAATTAAAAATGAAAAAGGGAACCCACTATGGGATCACAAAAGTTTGAACTATTTTAACCTATGAAATCAACGTGGCAAGTTGGTGTAATGATGGTAGGGTAGAGGCAACTACAGCAAGGCATAGCTCATTGGCCTTAAGGCATTGCGGTTTCCACTTGAAACTTTTCAAAACTTCATGCGAAACTTTTGGAAATTCGAGCAACCTTAGCTTAATTAATTAGCTACATGCAAATATTTATGGAATATATGGACCCATGACAAATAAATTATGCGAAGCAAAAAGCAACATCGAATGATTAATTCCAAGGGAATTACTAGTATTAACCAATGAAAGAGACTTGAGTTGAGAAGGTGATTATTACTACTTGATAGTACTTACTAGTATTTGAAATAATATATTGTTGTCCGTTGATTTCATTTTCATTTGAATTGTCACAGTTTTTTTATATATAATTTGACAATCAAATCAAATTTGTTTAAATTGAAGTATAACTACTATTTTAACTTTAACTAATCAAGTAATTAGTTGAGTCTAGCAAGGGTCAACTTGTGTCATGCATCTCCACTTTTTATATCACTCTTCATATCCTCATGATAAAAATAAGGCGTGCATTATTGCTTTTTTATTTACTAAGTTGATTTTGTTAAGAACACTCTTTTAAGTATTCAAGCATTCACTTATCATGCATAAATTAATCTTTAAGTTTTATGTTTGAGATCATTGTATATGAAAAATTTATTTAACTTTCACTTACGGATTTTTCAAAACAAATTTAGTATCAAATGAATGTGGTAATTTTGATAAATTAAGAAAAATAGTAGTTCTATTTATGTAAAATAAGTATTTATACTAACTTCAAAAGGTGTAAAGGCACTCGTTAAATTAAATTAAATTTATAAACCTCAACAACCTAAAATTGTGGTGGCTAGCTATTCCTAATTAATTACTACTACCAATTTCGTGGTGTCAGTACTACTAGTACTTAACTAGTCTAGGTTGTTCTAGAAGTTAAAATTGCAGTATTAGGATGCTTGAATTTGGAAAATGCCTTAATAGTTACTCAATACGTATAAAATTTTCCCCATATTTTTTCCCGTCCAAATTATGCTTAAAAAATTTAGAGCTTCAAGTTTCGGCATTAATCAGCTCGTGAACTTCAAAGGACAAATAAAGCACATATATCAACAATTTGGTCAAAGCTGTGTTTTCAATATAGTATATATGGATGGATATATAGATACATTATTTTTATTTCTTTTAAGGAATTTTTGACATCAACAAGATTATTTAAAAATTTCGATAAAAAATCATAAATCGAATCTATAAATGGAATTTTTGCATCAATCTGTTTATACCATAATTTACATTTTTGGTAAAATAGTAAATGCACATGTTGGTACACAATGAAGGGCCAAGATTTGATCCTCTAAAGTCCTATGGATGGTTGGATTTAGTCCACCCTAGGCTAAATTCAACAAGGAAAGAGTTGAATTTTGATCTAATTTCCTTAATTACTCCCAAATTACTTATGGAAATTATGGAATTAGGAAATTAAAGAAACTAAATGTGTTTATACAGCAAGGCCGCCCCATTTTACTCCACAAATTGGGTTTGACCGGCCTATGCCATTAAAATCGGATTTGAGCCCTCCCGGGGTAAACTTTTTACAAGTTTTCAATTAAGGACAATGGGATTAGGGCTTTGAAATTGAGGTTGAAGATGAATGAATTTGGCAACATGTCTTTTATTAAAGTTGTTCCAAATATTATGAAGAACACTCTGTCCAAATTTCAGCTCATTCCGAGCCCGGAAGAAAACTTGCATTTTGTGAAATTAAGGACAGAATTCAATCCCGAGACATTTTTTGCATGGCGATTTCACCAATTGGCACAATAACTTGGTTTTCATGCAATATTGATGCTATTTGGAGGAATTTAGCCATGTTTGTCCATTTTCATAACTTTTCACTTTTGTTCAATTAAGGACAGTATGGCTAAATTAGCTCGGTTTAAGCCATTGCCTTAATCGATTTTTCATGATTTTTGTCATATGGCCTTAGTGATATGATATTTAGCCTAATCCCATGTCCAATTGATCAAGTCTAAAGTTTCGTGGCATTTGGAGTTCGTTTCAGCACCATTTGGCTTCTTCGCACTTGGTTTTCCATCCCTGCTTGCTGCACCGAGATTTTGGAGCCAATTTAATTCAAAATTCAGTAATTAATTGTGATAATTATCACAATTAAGAGTCAAAAACGTGGTGGACTTTCTCTTGGCTGATTTGGTGGAATTTTCCTTAATTAAAGAGATTTACATCAGGAATTAAATATATAAGATAATGCAGAATCAAGAGGTAGTTAATCTGGACCGTTGGATTGCAACAAACCCTAGCAGGCCACCCCCTATATAAAGAGTAGCAGCCTCCATGAAATTGATCTCCAACAACCTCTCAAAAAACCTCTCCTCAGAGTAAAACACTTGCCCAGTGCAAATCAATCAAGCCCAGTGCTTCTTTTATCATTTTTCCAACAAGTCTCAGAGCTTTCATCTTTATTTCTCAATATTGTTCATCAAGTTCTTCACTTGATTTTATTTTTATTATTATCAATATTGTTCTTACAAGAAATCTCTTGTATTTACTTTTCATTTGCAATCAAATAACAAAACCTTGTTATTTTTCCTTTCATGAATCAAGAAAATATCCTTTTTTACAGCAATCCTTTTTATGTTTTCTGAATCTGGAATCAATGATTTAAACACGTTTGTGTGACTTTGATTCAGGATCCGCAACTCATTTGGTTTATTTTTATGTTTGCTGCACTCCAAGCAATCATTTACTTTTCACTGCACTTTTTATCAATTTTTACTACAAAATTGAACTTTTATTTTTACTTGCATCTTTTTCTCAATTTTTAAAGACAAAATTGATCTTTTAATTTTCATCGCACTTTTTATCAATTTTTTGACAAAATTGATTGGCACGCTCGGTACCCTTTCACCAAGAACTCCAAAGAGATTTTTTGGCGCGAACATCTCTTTTTGGCACGCCCAGTGGGACCACAAGGATTCAGATCTCATTTTGGTGCTATTAAAAGGTTTATTTTCTTTACTGCTTTTGTTTATGTTTTGGTTTTCATGTCATGTCAAATTTTAACTTTTCTTCATACTCTTCTTCTACCTTTCTATTTTATTTTCCCTTTTATTGTTGCTATTGTTACGGCTCCTTTTAAGGATGCCGTCAAAAAGCAGGTTTCTTTACACCACCTGTTCTTACATGGACATGAAAGTGGTGCTGAAATAGGCAAAGATGGTGACGGCACTTCTCAGGGCCGCACCACGGCTCATGGTGATCTTGCTAGCTCTTTAGAAGTGGTGATGAAAAAGATGGAAGCTAGATTTCAAGAGATGATCCAAGAACAAATAACCAAAAACGAGAATGGCTTCAAACAAGTTCAAGAAGCCATCTCGGTGATAGCGGCAACACTCGGGGGGCAGGTGCATCAACAAATCGCACCGCACCAAGTATTCGCACCGCACCAAATGGTCGCAACACACCAAGTGGTCGCACCACACCAAGTGGTCGCACCGCACCCAGTGGTCGCACCGTACCAAGTTGCCACACTTGTTCAACAACCACCAGAAATTACTGAAAAGATGATGGTAAATTTTCCAAAGAATGGCCGCTTGTCGAAAGAAGAAAAGACAAAAAGCTTGGCCATGGAGGAAAAAGTGGTGCCAGTGCTGAGAGATCCAGTGCAAAAACATTGGGTGCCAAAGGATGCAAATGGTGATGTCTGCACCAAAATCAGAAGATATGGTTATGCCAACTCTAAGGCTAAACCATGGGAGCACCAACTTGAACGGCCATGGATTCCAAGATCAGTGGCGTTAAGAAACTTTGCTTCTAGAAGAAAGTTGGAGTTTTCTCCACCTAGTGCAAAGCAAGAGATGGTGCGCACAAAAGATCCACCACCAAGAAAAATGGTGCAAAGAAGATTGGATTTTGATACAAGTCCTTCTTACCATAAAGAAAATATTGCACCATCAAGGCGAATGGCAC
>AWUE01021918.1:0-13683 GCA_001974825.2 Corchorus olitorius
CTTAATCGATTTTTCATGATTTTGTCATATGACCTTAGTGATATGATATTTAGCCTAATCCCATGTCCAATTGATCAAGTCTAAAGTTTCGTGGCATTTGGAGTTCGTTTCAGCACCATTTGGCTTCTCCGCACTTGGTTTTCCACCCCTTGCTTGCTGCACCGAGATTTTGGAGCCAATTTAATTCAAAATTTAGTAATTAATTGTGATAATTATCACAATTAAGAGTCAAAAACTTGGTGTACTTTCTCTTGGCTGATTTGGTGGAATTTTCCTTAATTAAAGAGATTTACATCAGGAATTAAATATAGAAGATAATGCAGAATCAAGAGGTAGTTAATCTGGACCGTTGGATTGCAACAAACCCTAGCAGGCCACCCCCTATATAAAGAGCAGCAGCCTCCACGAAATTGATCTCCAACAACCTCTCAAAAAACCTCTCCTCAGAGTAAAACACTTGCCCAGTGCAAATCAATCAAGCCTAGTGCTTCTTTTATCATTTTTCCAACAAGTCTCAGAGCTTTCATCTTTATTTCTCAATATTGTTCATCAAGTTCTTCACTTGATTTTATTTTTATTATTATCAATCTTGTTCTTACAAGAAATCTCTTGTATTTACTTTTCATTTGCAATCAAATAACAAAACCTTGTTATTTTTCCTTTCATGAATCAAGAAAATATCCTTTTTTACAGCAATCCTTTTTATGTTTTCTGAATCTGGAATCAATGATTTAAACACGTTTGTGTGACTTTGATTCAGGATCCGCAACTCGTTTGGTTTATTTTTATGTTTGCTGCACTCCAAGCAATCATTTACTTTTCACTGCACTTTTTATCAATTTTTACTACAAAATTGAACTTTTATTTTTACTTGCATCTTTTTCTCAATTTTTAAAGACAAAATTGATCTTTTAATTTTCATCGCACTTTTTATCAATTTTTTGACAAAATTGATTGGCACGCTCGGTACCCTTTCACCAAGAACTCCAAAGAGATTTTTTGGCGCGAACACAATCATTTACTTCTATGATCTATATATATTAACTGGTGCACCCATGCACCAATTAGACACAAAATTCAAGAGAATAAATCTCATTAATATATTAAAAAAGTCTAATAATTGCATAAAAAGTGGATATAGAATTCCTAAATAATAATTGTTCATAAAAGAGAGAATTTGTATGTCAAAACTATCCTTATACCAAATAAAAGATGAAAAATCATTATGGTTAGTTTTTTAAGTCAAGAAAATTTTTTAAAAATAGTTTATAATATTTTCTAAAACCTTAATAGGGTATCAAAATTTAAAATTTACCCTTTAAAAAATTATAACATTTCTAGTTGGGGCTAAATCTTATTAAAATTGTTTATATTTTTTTTCTAAAACCCTAAGATAATGGGACTCAAAATTTAAGATTTACCCTTAAAATTGGGGATAAAATTTTATTTGGGGCTAAACTTGGTAAAAAATATTTAAATATATAAAAAAAATACTTCTATAGAAGAAAAATAATTTTTCTAGAGGCATTATAGTCATAAACAAAAGTCAAATATATGTCATTATTACACTTATCACATGCTTCAAAACTTTTTTTTTTGGGTTTTGTGACTAAATGATGCAAGGGTGCACCATTTAGCTTTTGCCATAAGTATATAGTCTACTATATAATTTCTTGCTTCTTATTCTATTTTTCTGAAATGAAAAAGGGTAATATACAAAATAATTCTTTCTCTTATACCTAAGAGAAATAATTCTTATGTTAATTGTCACGCAAAAGCATGGTGTGCTTGAAATTATATATCTTTAGTTATGGAAGTTAGACAAAATTATTTGGGTTTGAACTTGTTGCGATAAAAGATATTGAATTTTTTTTTCATAAAAATGAAATTACATTGATCGTAACATAATTTACAATAGATTGATGGGTAAGGATTCTCTCTATTAGTGGAAAAGTCCACTAATTTTTCCAAGCCAATCTAACGGTTATTAGGTTTCCACTGGTTATTTTAATTTCTCTCTCCAAATGTCCAGTTTCACTTAAAGCGGTTGGATTGGCTTTGGAAAGTGGACCTCTACACTAGTGGAGAAGATCTTTATACATGATTTTCCCTATTGTTTTGATCTGGATCTGTTTCGAACCTTTTCCATATATGAGTCTCTAGCACGCGCGACACCTCCTTGTTTTCGCTTTTGTGTAATTTTTTCAACATAAAATTTTTATCAACGTCAGAAAGGTGAGTGATCCGAAAGACTCCCCGATTGATCCAATGATCACAGAGAAAATCTCTCAATATGGGGCAAAAAAAAATCCCCAATCTATTGTAAACTCAAAACAAACGAAGACTCAAACATCCAAAATCTAAAGACTTAAAACCTAAAAAGATCAACAGATCTGTCAAACAAAGAACCAAGGGAGAAAAACAAGAGAATTGTAGAGAAGAGAGGGGAAAGGAGGGGGAGGTGGCTATGGATCCTTGCAAAATTCTCCATTAACAAACACTAAAAAAAAGATACTGAATTTTTATTTTGAAGAAAAAAGATACTGAATTTGAACGTTCATAAGTCCGTAATGATAAGCTATTGGTAAGTTGAAATACTTCATAAAAAAGAGTCCGAAAATAGCTAAAAAGATTGAAGTTGGCAATTGACTCTAAGAGCCCGTTTGTTTTGATGTAATTTAATTACTTTCTATAGAAAGTATAGGGTAGGAAATAGTTAAAGCACTTTCTCACTTTCTCATGAAAGTTGATTTAAGACAAAATTACTTAAAAGAACCTTATTTTTAAAATTTAAAATATCCATCAAAGGGTATTTTAATAAATTTAACTTTAATTTCTTAGGAATTTAATTTAAACTTTAGAGGTTAAACAAACATGCTAAAATATTTTCTTAAGAAAAAACTTTCTAATCTTAAATTTTCTATAGAAAAACTTTCTATTTTTTACTTTCTATAGAAATTTCCGGGCTCCAACATTAGAGATGAATAATCACTCAAATCCTAAACTTTTGTTGAAGGAAAAGATGCATTATAAATCATTTAGGATGTATTTTTTTTAGGGAACATTTAGAATGTATTTTCAAATGGCAAGAAAAGTGAAAAGTGAATGAAAATCGCAGTTTGCATTGTACCAAAAGATTACTCTCGTAATAATAATTAATAAAAACTTTTTTCCCCATACCATAGATTTATTACTCGACAGTAAATGACTCTTTACCTAGTACCATTTACCAATTTGTACGTTAGAAAGATAAAAAAAAATGTAAATGACAAATGTCAAGGAATTCTTTCTTTTGGATATGAAGACGAGTGGTCCAAGAGCACTCAAGAAAGGCCTAATTTGCTTGTTTTGAAAAAAAAAACGGCCTAATAATAATTTGCCACTCGATCTTTTAGTGACAACAATTGCCACTTCCTTTTTTTTTTTTTCACAAAACAATTGCCACTTCTCACTCTTATGAAAAATTATGTCAAATAAATTACTACTCCTGAGTATTTTGTTTTCATCTTCATTCTTTTTCCTTTGATATTTTCGCTTTTATTCCTTTGCTAAAGAATTTCAAAACTTTGTATCAAAAAAGAAAAAAAAGAATTTCAAAAACTATTCCATTATTTGCAAAACTTAGCAACTAAGAAATAGTATAAATTACTTTCAAAACCTTATTCACTGATAAATGATTTATCCATCTATGGAAATATAGTCAACATTCCATACTAGGCATTAATTTGTTAATTGTACCAACTCTTATTTAGTTTAAGCTTGTAGATTTGGTAACTTTCCTTCATTAACATTAACATTACTAATAACCAAACCAATTACTAAATATGTATACTATCCGAGATCATGCATTTGGCATTTAATCTGCCGAATCTAATAGTTTTTCAATACATTATTAGATAGCATCGACCTATATTTAATGATGATTTTGATTAATAATAATATTATATTATTGTTTATACTAATCATACTAAAATCCTATCACAATAATAATATTTTAAATATAAAAATTTACTTTCTAAATCTTCCTTTGTTAAAATTTTAATGGGTTATCTTGAGTGACAACATTGATATTTTCTCCACACACCTTACTCCATATTTATGATTTGTGATAATTTTTTTGTTAATTTATCAGGCATGGGGGAGAAAATGTAATTTGAACCTAGAGTTGAAATGATTTTTATTACTTCTTCTCAAGATTAGTGATAATATAATAAGGAATTCTCTGTATTGGTGGACCTGTTAACTACACACTCCATCCTTGGTTTCAGGCTCTCAGCCATGTAAAGTACTAATGGAAAACTCCATTAATGGAGAAAATCTTTTTAATTTTTATTACTAATACATTAATTAATTAATTAATATTAATAATACATACAACTATAGGTCCATTAGAATTACCATATAAATAAGTAAAAAATCCAAAAAAGAAATCTCTACATTTATGTTAGTACTTAATTTACTTTCTTTCGAGTAACCAAAAGCTACAAAAGAAAAGAAAAGTTTCAAATTTCAAAAAAAAATGCACCCAAATTTTTTCTGATGATGAAGTATGAAAACTTGGATCATGGGAACCATGACACGTAAACCCTCCCCCTCTCATTGCACCGACTAGTGTGCCCACATGCCTTTCTCTCTAGTCTCTCCCCTTTTCAAAACCCTCTCTCTCTTTCTCTCTCTTTCTTCTCTCCAATAAATTCCCCTCATTTTCCCCTGATTCTCTCTACTCACACCAAAAAACACCTCCCTCCCCATTTTCCTCAAACACCAGCTTTACTCTCTCTCTGCTTACTGCTCACCTCTCCTTTTCCTCTTCCCCCAACAATGGCACCATCAAAATTCTCTCTTGCTTTGACCCTTGCCATTTTCTCAATCTGGGCCGTTGATGCTGCCCACCACCATGCGGCGGCGCCAAACCCTTCTTCCTCCTCAGTCGACTGCTCCTCTTTGATCTTGAACATGGCTGATTGTTTATCTTTTGTGTCGAGTGGGAGTGAGGTTTCTAAGCCTGAAGGATCATGCTGTTCTGGCTTGAAAACTGTGCTACAGGCTAACGCTGACTGCTTGTGTGAGGCTTTTAAGAGCAGCGCTTCTTTGGGTGTTACTTTGAATGTCACCAAGGCCTTGACTTTGCCTGCTGTTTGCAAAGTCTCTGCTCCTTCTGCTACCAACTGCGCAAGTGAGTGCCTCTGATTTCTCCTTTTTTTTTCTGTAATGTGGGTTTATTTTTGTTCAAGATTTTGTTTGGGGAAGGAAAATTTTCAACTGCATGTGGATTTTACATTAAAGGACTCTGTTTTTTCTGGGGAATTTTCATCAAAGTTGTAACCTTTTTTTTGTGTCTTGATTTTCACAAATTAAGTGTTTGAAGCTTCCATCTATTATTTGGGTAACAATTTTTACTTCTACCCTGCAATTTTTGCTGCAATTTATTCTTCTTCTTCTTGTCTGGGAAAACTGGAAAAGATTCATCCTTTTTAATGTCATGCATTTTATTGTTAACAAGGATTATCTGAAGAAAAAGAAAGCAGATTTCGGATTTAGAATTTAGAACAGATTACTAACATTGTGGCTTATTTTTGGCAGTATCGCTGTCTCCTGCTGGTGCTCCAGGTAATTTTTTCTGAATAATCTGATCGTTATCTTGACAGAGATGCCTGACTCTTGTTTCACCCTTTGTTTCAATTTTTTAATTGACTCTTGTTTCTCCCTTTGTTTCAATTTTTTTAATTGTCATTAGATCTTTCGTTTTAAAAAAAAAAAAGGAAATCCAACTTCAGTCTTAATTTTAAAATAAATCTCGTGTATAATACTAGTAGATTAGTAACATAACATTCTCCTGACATCTAGAAGTCCAGAACAGTCAACCCTTTAATTAAAATCCTAATAGAAGTTGAATCCAATTTTCCTTTATAAATTGTTCACAGTCAACCCTTTAATCTAACAACCTTGACCTTCTGGGAATATTTGTAGGTGTGACACCATCAGCAACAGCAGGTGCTCCCTCAGCATTCTCAGAAGGAGCAAACGAGATGGCACCGGCACCGGCTCCCGGTAACTCAGGCTCTTCAGTGCTTTCTGTGTCAATTGGATCTCTTGTTGTAGGCCTGATGGTTATGTTAGTCTCTGGCTACTGAGTTATAAAATTTACTAGTAATGTTTAGTGATAAAATTGAGCGGAGCAGAGAGGTATATGAGAGACCATTTTGATGTTTATTTTGTTATTGGGGATTACTTTACTCTCTCTTTGTTTATGACTTTCCCTTGTGTTTTTTTGTGTGGGACTTTGGTGGAGTAGATAGCCAGGCCATTCATTTTGTTGGGTTACTGGGAACTTTTGTTTCAGCTCTGGACCATCCATGGAAATATATTTATATATTTTAGTCTTATATTAGTATATTCTATAATCTTATGGCTTCCATTTAGTTTTTATGTTCTATATGGATGATCAAATTGTTGTGTGATTTTGTCATATGAACGCATTGGGGTGTTGAAGGCTGCAAGCCATCTCCCGTTGCTTATAAATTTTGCATTGCTTGGCTGTCATTTGTCCAATACGGCAGCAATGCTTGAACTTTCCTTTGTGAAAAGAGACTTGTTGGTTTCCTGTTGGTCTTGGGTCTGTTTAAAGATGGTTCTTCCATTGTGAAAAAGATTGACGTTACTTTGGTCAATCCTTTTGGCCATAATCAGAGGAGATTGCGAGTGATAGCCTAAAAGGAAAACACTATCATTTTCACACCCTTGTGGGTTTATTCAATGTTGACATACAAAGAAATGCTACTAAATTGTTAGTGGCAAATTATCATTGGAATGAGAATGGGGCCTACTACTCGGCCCAACTCGCTGAAACCCTCGATGGGCTGGGAATGAATGGCTCTTCCAAATCCTGACCAACTCGGTTTGATGCATTGTCTTGTCTCCATGAATTGGAATGAGAAGAGAACATAATATTAATGCATTTAGACTTGTTCTAAGAAAAATCCTTTTAGAGGAAATACCAAGAAAACTGCACATGGTGGGAAGGAAGAATAAAAGTGGAAGGTAATGGACTGGTCCTCAAACTTGGAACAAACTTTGAAAAGGGTCTCCGTGTTACTCCCAAGTGCTTGGCTGCTTGCATGCACATGGTCTCAATCCATTCATGGGATTCTCGTGAAGAAGCACATAATAATGAAACCCATTACTGCTTGCCATTGAGTAATCATGGTCAATATTCGAATAACCTTGTGAATTGTAAACCACTAAACTAGTACAACTACTAACTGGCTTTGGGATTTGAGCATCTGTCAAATACTTTGAGTTTTGACCATGCTGAATTGGCGATGAGCACAGTAGTAACCATTGTGTACACATGTCCAAAATCTCCTCAAGTTTGACCCGAGTGTTTAATTCAACCTTGGCCTTCCTTCCTATGTTATTATTATTGAGATTGATTTCAGTGTTTTTCCTTTAAGCTCCTACCATTGAACTCTAACAACATGTTTGATTGGGTGTGATGAATTTGACTGTAATTGTATTGAGAATTGAATTGGGCTGAAATTGGGTTGAATGAGCTTTTCAGTTGTTTGGTTCAAATGAATTGAATTGTACTGAATTATAAATGCTGGCCTTATTCCTATGTTTGGTTAAGCTGAATTGTAATGGAAAAACAAGGGAAGTATTATCAAATGTCAAAAATACCCTCATTCTATTTTCTAGGTATATATATAAACAAGGGAAGTATTCATTGGTTTATGTTGGATAATTGTTCAATTTGCATATTATTTCTAGTATGAAATGTTTCTATATATGCTCAAATTGAAGCTTCTTAAATGCTAGCCTCCAGATCAGATGATTGAGAGATAAACTAATCGCTTTATTTAATAAAACAATACAAAAATGTTGACTTCATTTTTCTGGGATCAATTGATAACAACTTGAGAAAAGGCAATGGAAGACTTAAAAGAAAATGTGGTAGAACTTCACTTGGAAAATCTATACCAACCTGCTTCCATCAACATCCACCTATATCCTTCATTCACTTAATTACCTTTCCAAATGAACTCCATACTTTCCTCCAATCAACACTCTTTATGGTCAGAATCAATCCCAGGGTATAATTTGGTTTCTATACATAAATAAACTCAATTGAAAAGTCAGTGTGCTAACTCTATGACTCATTCTACTGTATTCAGGAAAGTGTTTGAAGCAGATCCTCATCTGCTTCATTTGCATTGTAGGAATAGATGTCAACAGGTGCCGTTGTGCACCCCATGGCATTATGCCTGCCTTTGTTATTGCGAAAGTCTTGATGTTGATCAAGATAGATTACGACCACGGTGATATCATCATGAAAATGCCGCCTTATTCCCTTTTCGATTTTCTTAATATCGTCATATCTCATCTCTCTTTTCTTTGCAACTTCTTGAAGTGCAGCTCTTACCAATCTCTTAGCAATACCCTGCAAGTATTGGAAAAAAATAGAAAATGAATTCCAAAATGCCATGCAGAGGTTTAATTTGATTCAAAAGAAGAAAAAGTGAGCATTCCAGTCCACTAATTAATTAACTTATAAGACAGATATGAATATACTTACAGCTCTAGGGTTTTTACAAATAATGCATGTGTCATCATCATCATAAACTAATCGCTTTATATAATCTCTCTTAGCATAAAAATCTAGGACACATGTAACCCTTGGCCTAAAACTATTCAAAGAAGTAGAAGCCACAACAGAGAGCAAACTTAGGAACCAACTCACTGCATTACACATTTCTAACCATAATTTCAGAATTGCTAAAATTCTTTTTCTCCTTTGAGTACTTCTTACCAAACTCAAGCGAGCCATATCACTGCAAAATAGGTAACCATATTATTACACTCATGCACTCAATCCAGTTTTGATGATTAGATTGATACATTATAGTAGCAAGATTTGCATAACATATTGTTACACTCATGTACTCAATTCAATTTGGTCCTAACATGCATACCATGTTGTGAGAGTTTTAACTCCATAGTAGCCGACTTGTGTTATATCACCAATACAATTTGAACTTGAGACTTTCAGATTTAGGAAGCATGCTCATTACCAAGTTGAACCAAATGGATTATTAAAAACAGAGACATTTTGCAGGGTCTTGGTTGTTATGATAAATAGAGAAACTAGGAGAATCTTCGGTTTAGTCCGACACATTTTAACTCTAAATTAATTGTGGCCTAAATGTGATTATCAAATATTAGAGAACATATAAATAAAGAGACATTTGCAGCTATCAAGGAATAAAAAGGACATGCATTTCCCTTGGGACAACTATCAAGGAGGAATGGTGGACTTAAGCGGCTTTGAAGGCATTAACAACGGTAAAACTACTATGAGTTTAAGACCCTTGCAACATTAAGCTAGCTACCAAGACAAATATCTTTATCATATTGAAGATAGTTAATGACTTGATCATATCTAAGTTAAATTTAAGTTTAGCTACTATTAGAGGGGGCAAAACAAGACAGGGGAGTAACTGTGTGACATCTAAAAGACGCTGAGGTAAACGCAAATAACCATTAACTAGCTTAATGGATATTAAGCCCCAAAAAGCTGAACCAGGGATTGCACTTGCCAACCACTAAGGAGACCCAAGAATGAACTCAAGGAAACTTCTTTCTTTTTTCTAAGTAGAAACAGCAAGAATTTAGTTCCATACAAGACAAATCTTTCCTCGTACAAAATTATAATATATACTAACATAAAAGAACAGAAACCCAATCCATATATAAATTTAAAAAGCTTAAATTTATACCCAAAGAACAAAAAGGCTTATGAGAATAAAGATTAAAACTTCAATACAAAATTAATTAAGAAAATTGAGCAGAACACACAACAAAGAAATGGATAAATCAACAGCAGCAAAAACTTCAAATACAAAAATAATTAAAAAAATTCAATAATCCAACCTAAAGAACAAGATTAAGAAAAGTAAAGAGAGAGAACTAACCTCTGTTTTTAAAGTTGAAAATGAAAGGGAAGCTTTTGTCTTTGTAAGAAAGAGGTCGTCGACGGCAGTGACCTATGACGCCAATTCCATAATTTTTCACACCCAACAAACCCACGAAATAAGAAAAAAAGAAGAAGAAGAGGAACCCAAACACAAAGGAAATGAAAGAAAGAAAGAATTTCAAGAAGAGGAAGACTGAATCAGCGTCTTAGCAGGAAGATGCGATTAGCACTGGTGTGTTAGTTTTTCGATTAACAAAGAGGCAAACTTTAGCATCACCAAACAAAGAAATGAAAGAAAGAAAGAATTTCAAGAAGAAGAAGATGGTTTTTTGGCTGATGCAATAGCAACAAAAACTCGATGAAGACTCATCTTCATCAATGGAGTGTGCGGCTGAAGAAGGAGAAGTGTTAGAAACTAGGTTTTGGGTTAGGTTTTGTCGTGGAGACTTTTGTAAATAGAATAGATGAGGAGGGACAATTTTGGAAGGAAAATTATAATCTCAAATTCCTTAAAACGCTGAATTACAAATCGGAGCAAAATTTGAAGATTTGCAATTACGAGTTGGGCTGAAATTGGGCTGTAAACGGAATTGGCAATTCGGCGCAAAAATTGAACCAAATGTCTGAAAAGTGGGCCCACTCGTAATTGGGCTGTAATGAATTGGGAATTCACCCCAACCAAACATGCTATAAGAGTGTGTTTGGATGGAGAATTCTTAAAATTCAAAGATTTTTAAAAAGAAAGAATTTTGAAATGTGTCATTTGAAATGATAGCTTTTAAAAATCTTAGTTTGGATGGAGATTTTTGAAAAGAGATTGTGAGTTATTGAGAATTTTTAATGAAATAATATATTTAATTATAAAAAATAATATTCGAATAATAAAAATATGCAATATGGATATCATTGGATTTGTAATAATGTATATATAATTTTATTAAAATTTAAAAGTGAAAATACATCCCTTATAAATACATTTTTATCATTTAAGTTAAAAAAATATAAAAATTTCATAAAATAGGAAAGTTAGTTAATGTAGTGGTTAAGTTAAAAAGAAGAGGACTTGTTGAAAATACACCGTCTTACATGGATTTTGAAGTGAAGCTTTGGGCCCTCCAAAAATCCATCTCCAATTTCCCATATATTTAAAAACACAACTATAATTTTGCCAAACCAAGTTTTTTAAATTTAGATTTTAAAAAATCCTTATCAAAATGAATATCCCTCTTGAATATCCTCATCCAAACATACTCTAAGTAACACAAATTTTAATACAATGAATTTTGGCTTAGAATTCCTTACAGCCTAATTTTACTGTCTGAATATCCCGACTGACGTGTTATTAGAAAAAGTTAGCATAATTTCTAAAACGTTATTCAATACTTCTTCCGTCCTATATTAGCTGTTCGTTTTAACTATATCACAAATATTAAGAAAATTGGTTAGAACTCAAAATTCTATACAACTTTTACAATATTTTCCGTACTACCCCAACAAATCTTACCATAATTTTCAATACTACCCCAACTTTACAACAAGTATTTCTCTTTCCACATTAATAAGGTAAAAATAGTCAAAATATCTTGATTTTCAAAATGGGATAGATGATTTGGGACAATAAAAAATCCAAAAAATGGACAGATAATACGGACGGAGGGATAGTGACGGATCCAGGAATTTTAAGTAGTGGGGGCAAACTACTATACATAGTTCCAAGTTTATTAGGCAAACTAACCCCTCAACTTATCTATATCATTGGGGTGATAGTCCATTTTTTTTTCGTAACCCGGGACCTAAAGATGATCTCCTAAATTCAATTTGACTCGAGTTTCTTTTGCACAATATTGTGTATCATTGATTTGGGATGTACCCTCAAAGTTTACCTTCTTCATAATTTCTCCAAAACTAGTTAAATTAATTAAGTTTCCAATTTCTATACATACATTCTAAATTAATAGAAAATCGTATACAAACTAATTTACTAATTCCATATTCTATTTTTTTAATATTTTCTAACTAAATAAAATAATATAATTGACAAATTATTTATACTATTTTCTTCATTTTCTAAACTAGACTTAACCATAATGAATTAATTCAAGAATAATACAACACTTACTATATATTTCAAGAGAAAGTGGTCCACTTTGAACTTTTATGACCTTTAATGTTTTTCCTCTCTTTTAGTAGTATTTTAGGAACGGCAAGAATTGGGAAAGTGAAACTGAAGGAGTAGTGGTGAGGACCAGAAGGGATGTGGGGTCTTGGGAAATAAAATAGAAAAAACAAAGAATAAAGAAATGAGGGGCATAAGACATTTGTGATGAGTGGGTAATTGTGCATGGTTCCACAGTGAAAGGTAAGCTAAAAAACTGTTCTATTTTACCCCATGTTCCTAGTTAATTGTCTACTCTTGGTCAAATCATAGTCACCTTTGACTATGATTTAAAAAACAAATGTGAAGAACTAAAATTTTAAAAAATATGTATAAAAAAGCTTGTGTTTCAAGGCTTATGAATATGATTTTAAAAATTTATTTTGATTTATATTTTTTTTAAGATAATGGTCAAAGAAAGAGTTGTTTGATCAAGAATGGACAATTAAATAGGAACGGAGGAAGTACCATTTAACTTGTCGTTGGTTAATTTAAATTTGATGATGGATCCTTAGCTTAAAGTTTGTGGTCTTATTCTTTTTTTATTTGCAATAACTACCATATACTATTAATATTTTTATTTTAGTATGGGCAATTCTAAAGGGTATAAAATTTTGGGACCGAAATATACTATTATATTAGTGGGCCTTTAGGATTTCAGTGGGGGCAGCTGCCCCACTGCCCCCATTTTAAATCCGCCTATGCCGAGGGAGTAATATTCTAAAATCTAGGATTTACTTGTAAACCCTCTTTGGAGGCTAAACAGTAAAATTAGGCGGGACAAAAAAACCTTAATTATAATTAGTACAGTTAGGGGCGGATCCAAGCTTGGAGGGTGGGCACGTGCCCACCCTCAAATTTGAAAAACCTTTATATGTCATGTCTAATTTACATTGTTGCCCACCCAAATTAATGTAGGTACCCACCCCAAATAGATTGAAGCATTCTAGTGTCCATTGGCCGTATAAAACTTTATGTATAAAATTTGTTGGGCTATCACCAAAGGAACAAAAATGACCAATGAAATTGAGAATTAGAGGGTTAAATTGTCCCAATTGAAAGTTCAGGAATATTTTGTTCTTTTTATTATAGTTCGGGGACCATTTTACCCATTAAGCCAAATGTGTTGTGCCGACCCTAAAAAATTTTTTGGGTCCACCACTGAGTACAATGAATTATAAGTAGCTAGGGTTACTTTATGCGCAAGAGAGGCAGTTAAACGTACATAAGGGATATATAACTAATGATACAGTTATCTTTGTTCTCTCTTTAATTAGATTTTCTCCCAATTTTCGACAATGCCTGTCTTTAGGGTTATCTTTCGTGCTTTAAGCAGATTAGGAGGGATTCGATTTAGCAACGCTAATCTACTCTCCAAACCTTTGTGCTCTCAATCTAAATCTCCAACTAAGGCATATTATACCCAATATATTAAATTGTAAATCGATTTTTCAACTAATGAAAATTATACATGCAGTACTAACTCTTTAATTTGGTTATTATGATCTATGATTTTGTTTTTGACAATAATCAATTTTGTTCCGATTTCTTGAAA
>AWUE01021919.1:0-17884 GCA_001974825.2 Corchorus olitorius
AACAGTTCAACAATGTTAGTCTCAAGGGTATATGTCTCGTGCTTCAAGCAAATTAGGAGATATTGCTCGACTCAGCAATTCTCTAACACTCTCCAGTTCCTATGTGCGTCTTCCTGTATCTCCAGCTAAGGTATATATAATTTATCAAATTAAAAATGAGTTTATATATATATATATATATATCTGCTATTCAAATCATATATCATATATTGAATCTGTTCTGAATTTGGCTATATATATTAATCACAAAGAAATAGAATTGGGTGATTTTGTTTTGCACAAACGTTAATTTTGTTAACTTTAGGTATATATGTATATCTAATTATAGTGAGTTATAAGAGTACTACTAAATTACTAATATTGATTTCTCTCTCGGATTAGGACTTCTCCAAATTTTCAGAATCTTCGAATAGATCGACTCGACGAACTCCCAATTTCCTCTTCAATTCTCCACTTAAGTTATATATATGTATACTCTTTTCTTTTTCTTAATAAAAGCATGTTATAGAATATTTGTAATTACTCAATATTATTATAAATAATTAATATAAAAAGTGATATTATTGATTTTTTTTTTGTTGCAATATAGGTTGGTCCAAGTCAGTCATATATGATGCAAAATGTAGCTAATTTAAGTTATGGCGATTTCAAAGCTGGTGATAAAAACACTTGATGATAGGAAAAGGAAAAGTGGCAAGCGCGAGGCTAGCCAAGAGGGAAGTAATGTTGGGCCTAGCTATACACATCCAGTAGGGTATAATAACAAGATTGTAAATGGTGATCATAGTGCTTTAGAAAATTCATCTCAAAATTCAGTCGGTGATAATCTTGAAGGTGAAGAAGGTGTTCGGGTTTATAGTGGGGCTGCTGCTGGTCATCACATTGATGTGGTTGGTACCTCATCTGGTGATGCCGGCGGCGGTGGTATAGAAGGTGGTTCTTTTGGTGGTGGTGGTGATTGTTTTTAAGTCGTTTTATAGCATTGATCGTCTCCTCTTATTTTTCTTTTTTTTATGGTTAATTGTGGGCTTGATCAGTTTAAGTCAAGATTTTATAAGTTTTGTAGATTAGTAGATTTGAGTGCAAGTTAAATTTTGGCTCAACTATATTTTGGTATATTTATGTGGGTTATTTAGACATTGGATCCGAATTTGTTAGTAGTGACTATTTGGAGTTTTGTTTACTTGGAGAAATTGAGCTCGAAGGCTGAAATTTGATTTGATTCAATCTTTTGAGTTGTGAAAATATATATGTATGTATGCTGGAATATGGATTTTAGATTTGCTTCATGATTGGATCAAATTATTAATGGAAATTATAAGTTAATTGGTAAATCATATATGTCATGAAATATTTGAGTTAAGGTAAATTATATGTCCTGAATGAAAATGTGAAATAATATGAGTATTGATTGTGAAGGTTGAAAATACTATACATTGTGTATGGGCACTAATATAATATACTTGTATAAAGACTTGAAATGTGATTTGGATTAATTGATTGGCTTGTTTGTTGAGCATGCTTAATATGTATAGGCTTGAATCACGAGTTGTTAGTTGAGCCGGTAGGTGCATCATACTTGAATCATGAGGTCCTGAATTTAAATCCTAATATATGTGGGTTTCATCTAACTTTATGTTGGTTTAGTTGTTTGTTAATATTGGATCAGTTTGTTTAGTCAATTAATCTCATTTGCATGTTTAAATATACGTGAAATCATCTAATGATTGTAATGAGATTTGAATATTTTATTCTCTCAAAGAATTCACTTGCTTTGTCATGGCCTACTAAGTGGCATTAATTATTGATAATTGATCACAATGATCTTGGAAATGATAATTTGGAATTTGTTTCAAATGAGCCATGTGTAGGGGTGAGCAATAGGCGGTTGAGGCGGGATGGTTTGTTGGTGTAGTCGATGCTGGTGGTTCCAACCGCCACTGATTTGTCAAAGGACGGTCGGTTTTTGATAGGAGCTTTATTAACTCAAAACCAAACCGAAATCGACTGACTAATGTTATTATATATATAATATATTTGGGATTTTAGAGGTATGACGATTTCGGGGGAAATCGAAACGGTGAATGGCTCTTTAAGAATGGAGAAGCAACACACCTGAGTTAGAAAGCCATTTAACGGTAGAAGTCACCGGAGTTAGAAGCAACTGAGCAAGGGTTTGTGAGGAAGAAGACGTTGCAGAACTGCAGAGAATTTGTGAAGAAGACGATAGGAAGAAAGAAAAAAAAAGGTATTTGTTTTTTAAGTTGGACTTGGATGGGTCTAAGTGATGTTATGAATAGAGTGATGATCCTATAAACTCGAGTCCGTGGGAGTTACCATGGACTCGAGGCTAAATCACATACATAATCACATATTTAAGTGAATTTTTAGTTTACCTATGTAGTATTTTAAATGAATTCTAGTTTGGAATGTGAAATTTTTTAAAATTTTGCATTTATTGAGGTAAAAGTTCAACACAAAGTTTTCGTATCAAATAAATTTTTCTTTATTCAATTAAGGACGTTAATAATTAAGATACTATTGTAACATGAAGTTTAACCACAAATAAATATTTTATTTATTTTATGGGTAGATATGGACTTCGAAACATTGATTATGGTAGGGTTTTAGAATAAATATGTGATTATGTGTGTGATTTAGCCTCGAGTCCGTAATAACTCCCACGGACTCGAGTCTATAGGATCATCACTCGAATAGATTTGGACTACTCCATTGGATACCAAATGGGCCATTGAACATGATTCCCTTTGGGCCTAAACAATGGCTTTTTCAAGAAATAGGGAAAAAAGTAGTCTTTATTTATTGAAAACCGACCAAAACCGACTAAACCGACCGTTACCGACAAAAACCGATCATATCGGTTTCTTATATATATATATATATATATATCAGTCGGTGTTCGATTATACAGATTTTAGAATTCAAAACCGAAATTGATTGTTACGCTTGGAAAAGTGGTAGTTAACACTCTTGACAGAGTATTGGTTATGCTTTGAAAGTGACTTTAAACTCGACAATGAAGCATATACTTACGCAGTGGCGGAGGGAGAGGGGGGCAGCAGGGGCCATAGCCCCCTCCCTCCATGAGAGTTATAATAGTTGGTGGGTATTTGAACAAGACTAAATGGTAAAATTTCACCTTCACCCCCCTATAATTTTCTGATTTGGCACTTTAGGTATAATTTTTAATATTTTTAACATGTTAATTCTCTTGTGTATCTGAATCCCAATGTGAGTCTTGGCCTATACATAGGTGTCTTGATGAGCTCAATTTATTGTATGATCAGGAAGAGATAATGTGGAGGCAAATAGCAAAGGTTAGTTGGTTAAAAGAGGGGGATCGAAACTCCAAATTTTTTCATTCAGTTGCCTCTAATCGTAAGAGAAAAAGCTCCATTGTATCTATCCAAGATGATGATGGGTTTGGTAGGATACATGTGAGACGGTGGAAAAGGTCATTGTTGAGTACTATCGAAATATTTTTTCTTCTTCCTATCCGACTCTACCAGCCATGCATCGAGTAATTGGTTTGGTTGAGCGCTGAGTTTCTGCAGCAATGAGTGTTTCTCTTGACAGGGATTTTACGAGGGAGGAGGTTCGAGAGGCGGTGTTTGATATGTCTCCCGATAAATTGTCAAGGCCTGATGGTATGTCTCCATTGTTTTATCAACGGTTTTGGCATATAGTTGGAGACAAGGTAAGTGAGATGGCTCTTTCTTATCTTAATTTGGGGGAGGCTATGCTGGATATTAATCATACCAATGTAGTTTTAATCCCAAAAGTGGCCAATCCATGTACGGTTAAAGACTATAGACCGATAAGCTTGTGCAATGTGATTGTAAAGATAATTTCTAAAATGCTCACTAATCGTTTGAAAGAAATTTTACCGGAGATTGTTGGTCCTAACCAAAGTGCTTTTGTGCCTGGAAGGATGATCTTCGATTACTCTATGGTTGCCTTTGAGACGGTGCATTATTTGAAGAATAAGCGGAGAGGTAATGACACCTATATGGCACTTAAGTTGGATCTGAGCAAGGCATACGATCGAGTAGAGTGGGGAATTTTGGAAGGGATGATGAGGCAATTAGGATTTTCTAAGCATTGGATTTCTTTATCCATGATGTGTGTAAGAATTGTTTCCTACTCGATCTTGATTAATGGGGTTCTATTAGAGAAAATTATTCCTACAAGAGGGATTCGACAAGTTGATCCGTTATCACCTTATTTGTTTTTGCTTTGCATGGAAGGGTTTTCGTGTCTGTTACAGCAAGCTTAAAGAATTGGAGATATTAAAGGGATTGTCATTGCCCGGAATGCCCCGAGGGTTTCTCATATGTTCTTTGCAATTGATAGCCTTCTTTTTTTACGAGCTACTTTGGCTGAATGCGGAGCTATTTCAAATGCTTTGAAAGCTTTTGAAATGGCTTTTGTGCAATTGATTAATATTGATAAATCGGCCTTGA
Organism: Corchorus olitorius; assembly: GCA_001974825.2. NCBI lineage: Eukaryota > Viridiplantae > Streptophyta > Magnoliopsida > Malvales > Malvaceae > Corchorus > Corchorus olitorius. The sequence goes on from AWUE01021919.1 coordinate 4,485, forward strand.
TGTTTAGTAATAACACACCAGCTATGCTTCGGGAATTGATTATGCAGCTGTTGGCCGGGAGTTCAAAAGATTTTGACCCGTGATAAGTACTTGGGGATGACTATTATGATAGGAAAGAACAAGCGAGCCGAGTTGGAAGTGATTAAGGATAGGATATGGCAGTGGATTCAAAGTAGGAATGGTAAATTGTTATCTGCTGCAGGAAAAGCGGTAATGATCCAGGCTGTAGCTCAGGCAATTCCATCTTATGAGCTATTTTAAGTTCCCAAAGTCCTTTCTCCATGAGTTAAACATGTTGATTGCGAGATTTTGGTGGGGCAGTACTGATACGAAGAGAAGAATACATTGGAAGTCATGGGATGACCTATGTGTATCTAAGTTAGATGGAGGTTGGGTTTTCATGATTTTGAGGCATTTAATCTTGCCTTGTTAGCCAAACAGTGCTGGCGACTTCTTCAAGATGAGACTTCTCTCTGCTTTCGGATTTTTCAGGCTAAATACTTCAGTAAAAGCTCTTTCATGGAGGCGAGATTAGGGTCGATCCCGTCTTTTGTGTGGAGGAGTTTACTAGCAAGTTGAGAAGTGTTTCGACTGGGATGTCGCTGGAAGGTTGGGGATGGTTATAGAATTGACATTTAGGCTGATGATTGGATAAATAAACCCCCAACTTTCAAACCCCGGCCTAGGCCAGGTACTATTTGTCATCCAAACCCTATTTGTTCTTTACTATATGAAGATCAACAATGGGATGTGGATTTGTTAGATAAGCTTTTTGAAGCAGATACTGTCAGTCGTATTTTATGCATCCTTCTCTCGCATTTGCCACATCGAGATACCTTAATTTGGAACCATTCTTCAAATGGTTATTATACAGTGAGGAGTGGTTACCATGTGGCTAGGAGTTATCTTGGACGAGGGGTTTCTCATGTGGAAGATAAAGCTGATAAGTGGCATACCATTTGGAGTGGTAATATTCTGCCCAAAATTAAATATTTTCCGTGGCGTTTATTGCATGGAATTTTGCCAACGAAAGGTAATCTGCAGTTGAAGGGAGTGCCTATTGATAGTACTTGCGAAGTTTGTATTTCTGTTGAATCTTCCTATCTTTTTTGAATGTTCGTTTAGCCAGGCTGTATGGGATCCCTCTTGTTTCTGGCTTCACGGTTATCTCTCGGATTGGTATGAGAGGGAGGATTTCTGGGAATGTTTATTTGCTAAAGCCAGCCAGCTGGGATCGTTTGAGCTGGTTGCCACTTTGCTTTGGCTAATTTTGTTGAATCAGAATAAGGCTCTTCACGAGAAGACTTGTAAGCTCCCAACTTTGTTATGTACAGAAGCTGCGAGGCTGGTGAGTGAGTTTGATTCTGCCCATCAATGGAATTATCAGCCGTAACAAAGGCATGAGGTTAATCATTGGGTGCATATAAGATTAATACTGACACATCTTTCTATAAGTATCGTCAAGAGGCAGGCCTGGGAGCTGTGGTTAGAGATAGATCAGGGACGGTCATTGTTTCGGCCATTGCCTGTATTAATAATGTGCATGATCTGTTATTTGCGCTCCTTTTGGCAAAGAGCTATGGTTTGGTTTCGTGTGAAGTGGAAAGCGATTCATTGTTGACATTAAGAAGACTGACCCGTCCTTGTGGGAGGGTGGTGTTCTAATTCATCAATTGAAGTTTATAGCCTCTCAGTTTTTGTTTTGCTCTTTTAGACATGTACATAGGAATGCTAATCAACTAGCTCATAATTTAGCTCAAGTTGTGATGTAAGTGCTAATTATGTCTCTCCACACGTTTGTAATCCTGATGTTTAGTTGAAATGGAAATCAGTGTTTTCTAAAAAAAAAAACCTTCAAGATTTCTATTTTTTAAAAATCTTTTTACCTTTTCATACATTAAATATTATTTTTTAGAAAATATTAAATATTATTTATAGTATTTAAGTTTCATATACTATTATTCATAATATTTGATTTTATCTAAGATTTTTTCTTTTCAATAATTACTAAACCAATTCCAATTATAGTAAATCAATTAGCAAATCCTTCGTTTCTGTTATTTTTATCAATTATCAATATAGCTAAGTACTAACTTATTAATTGTAGATTTTTGACACTTTTAATAACGATTTGGATGTGAGGAACAATTAAACTGAGTAATATATTTTGAAATATGTGGTGAACTTTAACGTTAATTAAAATATCAAATTTAATTACCATTTTCTTGTTTTATTTTTTTTAAACATTTTTATCATTGAGTGGTAATTAGTTAACTCGTGATGCCAAGCATTATAATTTATGCTATACATAATATATTTTTACATGCTATTTATTCCTTAACATTAATATTGTGTATATAAATATATATAGTTACATATTGATTGAGTTAGATATATATTATTTGGCCTCCAAGATAAAATTCTTGGTTCCGCCTCAGTACTTACGGATGAATTTTACAAAGAGATTGCTTTTATTTTGTTGATCTTTTGTTTTTGAGCTCTAAAATTAATAAATTATTATTTTTTATAAGGCCCTTATAATTATTTATGCCCATACTAAACCTTGAAAACTTTTTTTTTCTTTTTGATAATATTGCATTCCTTCGCGACGTCGGCATTGTATGGGTCTCAAGTCTCAAATATGCTGCCGTATTAGAGCGGAGATGGCCAAGATGGGTCAAAGCCTTATATAAGTAGTCAAGTAGAGGAAGACTCTTATATTATTATTAATTAATAATGGATGCCTAAAACATACAGTAATTTTTTTAAGATAATTACATTACATAATGTAAGTTAACTATACTTCACAATTACCAATTTGGGTGATGAAAAAGGGTCAAACGCTCACCTTGAAGAAAACGCGTCAAACATTGGAGTCACCGGTTTGTTTTATGCTGGCCGAAGAAAAAAATATCTAATAATTAAACAGTGTTCAAACTTCATTGTTCAAATGGGTTCAAACATATAAACTGTTCCTATATGCATTCATCTTTCTGCATTAAATTTGCTTGGGAAAAACCTTCAAACCACCCCACTCGTGTGCCCATTTGATTTCTTTTGTTCTTTCTAAGTCCAAATTTGGTCCAAAATCCCCCATGAACTGTTCATTCAGTTCAAGTCTAAGCAATGCCAAACCATTCCTTTCTCATGGTGCAAAATCTCATAAACCTCAACGCAAGCCGGTTTTTCTTGCTTTGTCCGAAAGCAGAGTTAGTGAAAAAGAAAATCAGAGCCCCAACTTGTACAAGGTTCTGTCATTGAACTCGAATCAAGCAAGCGTCCATGAGATTAAGAAAGCTTACAGAACCATGGCTCGACAATATCACCCAGACGTATGTGACCCTTCAAAAAAAGAAGAATCGACGAAGATGTTTGTTCGATTGCATGCGGCTTATAAGACCCTATCGGATCCTGTTTTGCGTGAAGAGTATGATTGCAAATTGAGTTCCAGAAATTCCCAAGGAGCGTTCAGATCCGATTTTGCTTATCAATGTTCGAGAAAAAAGTGGCAAGAACAGATTCATGAGTTGAAAAGAAGATCCAATATGACACAGAAGGAAGCATCATGGGGCAGTCGGATGAGGGCTAAAAACAATAGCCAGACGAAGGATTCTTGATTCTTTTGTTGTAATATTTTCTGATCATTTCTTAGCAAGAAATTTTTTTGTTATAGTTTGATTCTTTTGATTGTATTATTTGATGTTTTTAGAGATTTAATTGATTCTTTTGATTTGTTTGGGATTTCGGCTGCTGTAAAATAAGCTTGTATACACATAAACATAAAATTACACAGTACATATATATGTAAGGTGGAAAACATGAATAGAAGCTGATGACAACCTTAAAAGAAGTGAAACTATAAGTGAGAATAACATGAAAAGACACATGTACATAAACAAGAAAGGAGCCCTCTTGTGAATTAACTTTACACTCTATAGCTTTTGCTTGCTTGTGTTGAAGTTGAATTACTCCAATCTAATGGACTGTTAAACCTTCAAGCTTGTTTCCCTTTTTTCGGTATGAGCTCCTTTCAACATTTCACTTTACAAACTTCATGTAAGCTTTGTCATGTTGAGCCATGTATGTTGATCAATCTTCTAGTCTTGAATTAGTTTTGACACATTATCATTTTATGGGTCTAAATCCAATTTGGGAGCACAAGTCATTACTGCATCTGCTACGGTGAGGAAGATCCTATCTTCCCCTATCAACTCCTGAAACTTCGAGGCATGGAGCTTGTCTACCACAACTGGCCCTGGATTTGCTAGAACAAGCTGCAGAAGAAGAAGAAGAATATGTTTAAAGCCTCAAACCTAAGAAATGAACTAACTTATTCCATCCGTTCTTGGTTTTAAATAACAGTGTTTTTATGTTACCTTAATATCCCTCTTCTCAAGACTTCTGAACAACTCTTCGAGTGCATGGATGCCACTGGTGTCAATGTCAGTGACCGCTGTAAAAATGTAAATCCGTAAGAAAGATTTCTTTTGGCAAGTTTGATGATCCAAGGAAAAAAAATGAATCTGGAAATTTGAAAATATAGCTTACGTGACATTTCAACAATCAAATACTGAATTCTAGGTTGGGAATGTTCTTTCAGGTTTTCTTCTTCATCAGCCAGCCATCTTAAGATCCTGCAAGAAACTTAATTTTAGTTGTATAGCATGAAGAAGCTTCTAATCCTGTAGAGATACTGCAATTTATACTTAAATTTCTCTGAACATGGAAACTATATATAAACAGTGTTAAGGCCCCAAATTTCAATAGTTGGGATACCTTTCTTTTACATAGTTGGAGTTGGAAAAGTAAATTGCAGAATCAACTCTGACAATGAGGATGCCAGGAACTTTTGTAGCATCTGGATATTGGAGGATGTTTCTGTAAACAGTAGTCCTTGGAAGCTTTCCGAGAATTGCTGTTCGAGGTCTTGTAACTTGTAATAGGATTTTTGCAAAGGAAATTGAAACCTGTTGTAATAAGAGCACTATGTTTAGTAGATATATTTGGAAAATCAAACCTTAAAATATGTTAAATATCTCCTTGAATTCTCACCGCAATTAAAAGGCCTATCTCAACAGAAGAGAAAACTACACCAAAGAAGGCTCCCATACAAGCAACAAAATCGAATTTATCGATCTTCCATATCAGACATACTGCTTCAAAGTCTATTAAGCCTATCACTGCTGATATGATAATAGAAGCAAGTATCGCGTTCGGAGTGTATTTAAACAAAGGAGTGATGAATTTCAATGTTAGGAAAACAACAGCAGACATAACTATATTAGAAACGGCTGTATTACATCCGGCCATATAATTGACTGCTGAACGAGAGAAGGATCCTGTTTGAACATTTTAGATGATAAGTATTAAAATGATTTATCAATATATAGTATAAGTTGAAAAGTAAAGGAATTCGCCTTCTGGTTCACACCTGTGGCCACATAACAAGATGTCATGGAACCGACTATATTCATTGTTCCTAAAGCTACCATTTCTTTGTTTCCATCCAACTGGTAATCCTTCATGGAAGCAAATGTTCTTCCAATTGCTACAGCTTCCTGAAGAGAAATTATTTTGCTTTATTAACGATCAAGTGACTAGAACCACTTTATGCCAAATCAAGAAATAAGGTGCTGAATTTGCATACCGTTAAGGCTATCATGCCTGCTACAAGACCTATCCTGAAACCTTTGGCAAGATATTCTCCCGAAAAGAATATTTCATCCACAGATGGTGGATTGATTCCCTTTCTGATATGTCTCACCTAATGAAAACATTGTGAAAACGAATCTTCATTAATTGTCCATAGTTAACAAGCTGAAGTTCTAAAACAATCAAACAGAGAAAGATATACATACAATTTGAACACCATGCTTGTCAGCTCGTGTGATGTACACGAAAAATGTAGAGAGGATGACAGAGGTCAAGGGAGCAATTGCCGGTACCCAAAATAGCTTCTTCTTCTTCTTTCCCTGCTCCATTTTTTCTAATAGTCTCATTAGATTATATCAAAACTTTCTACGTAGATGACAAAGGAAAGGATTTATCTTACAATGTATTTTGCAACCAAGAGGAAGGCCAGGAAGGACACTCCTATCAGGATAGTTTGCCAGTTCCACTGTAAAACAGAGTAGCCTGTAGGATTAGCCAAATTCAAACATGTTGCATGCCACCAAAAATTCAGAATTTCAATAAGTTAGTAACCCCTTACACCATGATGCACTGAGCCCCATACTGAGCGCATAACAGAGACAATATCGGTATTCTTTGTGAACTTTTTGATTCCAAGTAGACCTTTAAGTTGTTGAAGGGCAATGGTGACAGCAGCACCCGCCATAAACCCAACTATGGCAGCATGAGATAGAAAGTCTATCAAGAACCCCAACCTATGAGATTGATTCCAGCCATTTAGCATGATATATACCAAAGAAACGCTCCATAATGATAGAACATTCAAAGGATAAGAGTGAAAGTGATAATAAATCAGTTGGGGTTGGAAGGAACGAAATTAATAGTCTTTCATAGGGCATTGGCCCATATACCTTAAAAATCCAAGTGTGACCTGAGTGATGCCAGCAAAGAATGTAGCAGTGAATGCAAGGCGTAGGTAGTCAACTGGATTTTTGATTGGATCAATCTCATCCTGCAGGAGACTACCAAGCAAGAGAGACACCACAGCCACAGGTCCAATAGCAATATCCCTCGAGCTTCCCATGAATGCATAAACAAGAGGAGGAACAAAGCTACTATCTGCAATGCATTTGAAACCAATGTTTCTTAAATCAGTAATTATGATCCCCCGACCAAAAAAAGAATATTATAGGAACTTAGGAAGTACTGATAAAGATAAAACTTACATAATCCATATTGGGGATCCAGATTGGCAAGCTTTGCATATCCAATATCCTATTCGTGAAATTCAAAAGTTTAGAAACACAACCATAAAGTTGAATTTTCAATTAAATTAGCATTTCATGCATATATACCTGTGGAATGCAAAGACTTGCAATGGTAAGTCCAGCAATCAAGTCACCTTTGAATTTAGAAAGGCTATAGTTCCTTCCCCATTCAAAAATAGGAAAAATTGCTTGGAACCCGAGTACAAACTTTCTTGACTTTGATTGATCCTTAAAGTTGCGTAAAGGATCATCAGCAAAGAAAGTTTCCTTCACAGTGCCTGCAATTTCTTTCAGCAGGTTCTGCTTAGGAGGCACTGCCACCTTGTGAACATATGGTAAACTCTCTGAATTGCGACGCGATGAAGAATTAGTAATGACATCCATCTCGTTCGCGCCAAGCTCAGCACTTACACGGTTACTCATTTTGTTTAAAGACTAGTTTGGTAACCTACACGATGTGTAGCAAATATCATAAGAAGACCAGTAAAGTAAACAAAAACACTAGCAGCCTAGAAACACAACAGTTTTAAAGTCAGCTAAAATAGTGTGAAGATAATGTTAACTTTAAGTTATAGTAACACTATTCTCTTTCTGCGAAGAATTATATATATTGAACTCAAAGAGACAAATGCATGTGAAACAAGAGGCTTAAGTAAAAGATACTAACTTTAAAAGTAAGGTGCTGATCAATACAGCTAGTTGAAGACCATATAAGAGTGAAAAGACAGGAGGAGCCAAAGAAGATCTAAAATGTGTCTGCATTAAAGAAAAGTAGGGATGGCTTCAATTTATATATGATTGGAGAAAGGAATATCTAGTCAACTATTTTATGTCAGAAAGATACTTCTCATCTCATCAGTAACATTAAGAATGTATCTAGCTCTCATTTGTTCTACATACATTAAGTCCCAACAAGTTGAATATAAAACTGGCTTAATTACATAAACAAATGACACTTAGAATTGGTTTGGTATGGTTTGGCAGAGATCATCAATCCATCATAAAAACCATCATTTTTTTAAGTATTGACTTTGGGATTTGGAAATTTAATTAGTGTTAGTGGCCATTTGTGAAGGCCTAGAGTCATGTACAGCAAACTTATCCCCCATAGCTTGTGCTACCAAAAAAGAAAAAGGAAAAAAACAAAAAATACTTTGATTTATTCCAAATTATGAGTTCCAGGATAGTGGTGCATATTTAATATGGCATTGAACAAGCAAAAAGATAAGATGCAATTTCTATTCTCCGCGCTCAACCATCAAAAGTGCATTACTCCCCCTTTTCCAGAGTTTTATTCTGTATGTGACACATAATCTATTATGTTATTTGGCCAAGTTTCCTTTTCCAGAAACAAAAAAGCTAAGGTTGTTCCAAATAAACACACAAGAAAACAAACAACCCAGTTCCCTTTTACCTTGAAATATATTATTATCAAACAGAGAAAGTGGTAACTTGATTTTGCTTTTCAAAGACAATCATCTTAAAGAATTTATACTATATTATTGTTAACCCTAAGCCCTAAGGCAATATGAACGATGGAGACTGCTTCAACTGAAAATAACTACAACCCACATTCACATTCATAAACAAAAAGTTACCCAGAAAAAAAAAACTTTTTTAATACTTGGTCTTTTCAGTTTTTTATGATTCAGTACTAAGAATAAAAAGCCTTCCAGAACATGAATCATGAACTTCATCTAATTTATTTATAAAAAAGAAAAAAACACTTTTCATGACAACCATCCAAAGTGAAATCAAACATGCCAAGTTGCAAACTTTGAACCCCCCAGCACCCCACAGAACAAAGATAAAAAAAGAAAATAAAACAATGAATGGGAAAGTCAAAAGAGAAATCGAAATTGAAGAATTAAAAAAAAAAAAAAGTAGGAGAAGCAAGTTTACTTACAAAAAGCTTGCGTTGGCCTTTTAGTTAACGTGCTGGCAATGCGACACCACCACCCTTAATATTTTATATCGACCATCAGCTCTCTGTTTTTATACTTTAAAAATACTATTTTTTTTCTTTCTCTTTTGCTGGGATTCAGCTTTAAATATAAAAATGTCTCAATGGAGCGGTCGTGAGGAAGATAGCAAAGAAAGGGTGTCTAGATTCGTTGAATCTGATAGAGAGTTGATTTTTTTAGTTTTCTTTTCTTTTCTGTATTTCTTTCCCTTGTTGTTCGGAATTCGGAAACAGAGTTCTTGTAGGTTATGGTTTTGATGAATATCAACTCTGGAAATGGAAAGTAACAGCGAATTTTCTATTTTAAGAATTATTGAAAAAAAAAAAGAGGGAAATAACAAGAGAATGGATCAATTTCCATCATTTGGCCAAAAAACAAAAATTCAATGAAAGGGAATGGATTTTATTAGTACATACATATACATATACATATACATAATATAAAATTAGAAAATAAATTAGAAAAAAAAATTATGGATGCATAGAATGAAATGATTAGATGTTTAATTAATTTATTTAAATAAAGAAGTAAAGATAAAAACAATGCTTAATACGAATTTAATGTACATTGCTTAGGTCACAAGGATGTGCTGTTAGTACTTAGCAGGGCACGCCAGAAGAAAATTTGTCTCTCCATTTGCATTTTTAATGAATATATTAACCCCAAATTTAAAGGTAAAAATCATATATTTTATATGTATAAAGATGCAAAACATAAGAATTTTTGTAATAATAATATTTTGGCAAAGTCGGCTTTGTGATTTGGAAATTGACTTTGTATCATTGAGAGCTGTGGAATGACGTTTTGCAAACATAATTTGTAATCAGATATGTCTGGGGTTTAATGTTTTTTAATCTTTAATTCTTGTATTGGTAATTAGTAGGGATGTCAACGGGAGCCGAATCTGATGGGAACCCGATTCCCGTCCTGACAGGGATGGGGAATCAATTCAGGATATGGGGACGAGGATGGGAATGAATTTTATTCCCCGTCAGGGTCGGGGACGAGGATGGGGAATGCCCTCCCCGTTCCACCCCGTAACCGAAATATATATTTTTAATCATTTATATATAATTTATATATGTAAGTTATATTTCCTAGAGATATATAAGTATATATGTTGGACTAAAACTTAACATATATATATATATATATATATCATGTTTATTAATATAATATTTGTATTATTAATATGTATTATGTTTATTTAATAGTGTTGTATTTATTAATAATATACACTTACAATGAAAATAATATAATAAAACTAATTGGAAAAAAAGATAAATTAATTCTTGTTATTAACATTATGTTTATTTAAAATTTTACAAAACATTTCCTTTAATAAGATAAAAAAATATTTTCAATAATATAATAATATATTATTTTATTATCAAATCCGGGGAACGGGGATTCCCCGTCCCCGTCAAATCCCTGCGGAGTAGGGGATGGGGAACTAATTTCATTCCCCGTCGGGACGGGGAATGGGACGGGGATTGAGTTGCAAAGTTTGGGCCGGGGACGAGGAGTATACCCCCGCATATTCCCCGCCCCGTTGACAACCCTAGTAATGAGCTAAGAAAAAAATAAAGGTAAACAAGATAGGTAATTATTTGATATACCGACGGTGTAAATTTTTTACTCCATAAGTAGGTTGCGGAGTTGACACGTATCTATTTTTTGAATTAATTAAGTTTTAAATATTTCAATCTAATCCATAAAGGACACATGTCACCCTTCAGAACCCGCATATGTAGTCTGCTAAACTCCACTTACAGTATATTGTATATTTAACCAACAAGATATTCCACTTCGATTTACTCTATGTTTTGATATATAATTAAGGGTTATTATTTGATACACCGGCGGTGTAAATTTTGGACTCCATAAGCGGGTTGTGGAGTTGACACATGTCCATTTTTTTAATTAATTAAGTTTTAAATATTTCAATCTAGTTCCTAGAGAACACATGTCACCCTTGTGTAGTCTGCTAAACTCCAATGACAGTGTATTAAAAAATTTTCCTATAATTATTAGGTTAAACTAAAATCAAATTGATAGTTGTTCATTACAAGTTTTTTTTTTTGGTGTAAATAGTTGTTCATTACTAGTTAACTAGCTATAACTAGTGAGTAGAAAAAAACTAGCTATAATTAGTTTCACAATCCCCTTGTAATTCGTAGACATAGAAACTTAAAACCCAGACCAACTCAATGCTTTTTAAATAAGATTTCGACTTCAAATCTTATGAATGAAAAAGAAAAAAGATATTGGAAGAACTTTTTTTATTTGGAGTTAATTTCGGATCAATCGAGAAAACTATTGTGATTTTTGGATACCGAGAGTTGGTAAAAAATAAATCCTTGCCAACTATGATTAATTATATTTTTTACCTAGTGGCCTTTAACTTTTTCCCAAGTCATTTATTTATTTTTTCTAATCTATATCTGTAATTTAAAATTTTCGTCCAAATTATTGAATTTTGCTTGAAAACTAAAAGAAACAATAAAAGCATAAAATTTTGAGAACGCATGTAGTAACAATTGTAAGCTAGCTAGTTATAGCTATGTACATTCATGGAAGGTCTTTTGGCATAGACAAAAAATTGAGTAGATTAGATAAAAAGTTAAGTGTGGATAATTGTAAAGTGATTCTTAATTTTCTTAAAGAAAATAATAATAAAAAAAACAATCAATCCGTTGGTTTATATATAATACACCGTCAGTGGTGTTTAGCAGACTACACAAGCGGGTCTTGAAGGATGACATGTATCGCCTAGGGACTAAATTGAAATATTTAAAATTTAATTAATTTAGAAAATGAATATGTGTCAACTCTACAACCCGCTTATGGAACCCAAAATTTACACAGTCGGTGTATCAAATAATTACTCTTATATTAATCCAACTATTTCTTTCTTTCTGTATTTTTTTTTCCTACATATTTCTTATCCAACTATTTCTTTCTGTATTTATCCTTAGAATAAGCACTCCAAAAATATCATTATTCCAATTAAGAGTGAAACATATATATTAATCCAACTTTGAATTTGATAACCCAATGCTTAGTATTTTTCTTTTCTTTAGTCATTACCAGACATGTATGAATGAGATCGGCGCCATATCTTATCATGAGAAGTAGACTGATCAAGATCAAGAAAATCCAGTTGAGACACAAGATGATATATGAACTTAGCATGGAATCCTGGCCAAATTGCATGTATATGTAACAAAGTTGAGAATATAGAAAATAAAAAAAGAAAGAAAGAAGAAGAAGCAAATCAAATTGGGTTTCTTCTCAAATTCAACTTCTAATTGATCTAATTTGAGAATGCACATCGATCCCTTGTTTCAATAGATACCACCTATCGAAAAGAATCTTAAAATGGTGGATAGTAGAATCGAATTATTAAACCAATAATTGATTAGATTTTATTATTATATATGTAACACTAATGTTCTTCTCAATTAATTCCATTTTATCATATACTTTGGTTGCTACTTGCTTCATATGGGTTGGTTTGATTTGGTTTTCATAGACAAGCATTTTTTTTTTAAAAGAAATTTCCATTTTCGTGGTTCTTTTGTGACTAGTGAATGCAGTCATAGGCTCGCATTTATTTATTCCTAATTCACACGTCAATTAAATCTAATTAAAAAAACAATTAAATTTCAGCCACAGATTTATTTGAATGACAATTAAAAAGAGTAGTTTTTTTTTTCAATGAAAGGGTGAAGTGAAAGATATATAATTAATAATCAAGTAATTGCTCTACTTGTATTATATTAGCTAGTATATATTATAATAATCATATAAATAATCGGGGTAAAAACAAACAAAAAATGTTTTGCGATTGATAAATAGTACTCCCTCCATCCCATATTATCTGTCCCTTTTGAGTCAAACTACTCCTAACTTTGACCTTTAATTGCAAAAAATATATATACAATTAAATTTTCAAAAAATATATTTTGGAAAGTTTAAGACTTAACTTAATCAAAACATAATTTTTTAAAATTTATTATTATATAATTTTTTTTATAATTAAAGGTCAAAGTTAGGAAACTTTGACCCAAAAGGGACAGATAATATGGGACGAAGGGAGTACAATATAGGAGAAGGCACAATTCTTTTCTAACAATAATATTCGTTAAATAACCAAGTCACCAAGATATAAATAACCAATTATTTGATACGGATAATACCATACGTAGTGTCACAGCCTATGCCTCATTCACCAAATTATGCAAACACAAATGTCAAACAATGGAATATCCCTATCAACAAGACTCCACTTAAATTCCTCACATACTTCAAACCCATACTCTTAGTTTTACCACTATCTAATCCCCCTGTTTCATTTTGGGTGAGGATTGACGAGTAGAGTTGAGGACCACTCCAATTTAAGACACTTTACCAATCCTAATTAAGATAAAAGCCAACTTTGGCAAATTTGATTAATTCTAATTTTACCATTTGAAGCAAAATGGTGTTGGAAGACTAAAATTCAACTAGTCACCCTCTTGGTCTCGAGGTCAAT
>AWUE01021920.1:0-20003 GCA_001974825.2 Corchorus olitorius
AATTAAGAGTGAAACATATATATTAATCCAACTTTGAATTTGATAACCCATGCTTAGTATTTTTCTTTTCTTTAGTCATTACCAGACATGTATGAATGAGATCGGCGCCATATCTTATCATGAGAAGTAGACTGATCAAGATCAAGAAAATCCAGTTGAGACACAAGATGATATATGAACTTAGCATGGAATCCTGGCCAAATTGCATGTATATGTAACAAAGTTGAGAATATAGAAAATAAAAAAAGAAAGAAAGAAGAAGAAGCAAATCAAATTGGGTTTCTTCTCAAATTCAACTTCTAATTGATCTAATTTGAGAATGCACATCGATCCCTTGTTTCAATAGATACCACCTATCGAAAAGAATCTTAAAATGGTGGATAGTAGAATCGAATTATTAAACCAATTAATTGATTAGATTTTATTATTATATATGTAACACTAATGTTCTTCTCAATTAATTCCATTTTATCATATACTTTGGTTGCTACTTGCTTCATATGGGTTGACACTTCAGAAATCAGTTCTACATATGGGTTGGTTTGATTTGGTTTTCATAGACAAGCATTTTTTTTTTAAAGAAATTTCCATTTTCGTGGTTCTTTTTGTGACTAGTGAATGCAGTCATAGGCTCGCATTTATTTATTCCTAATTCACACGTCAATTAAATCTAATTAAAAAAACAATTAAATTTCAGCCACAGATTTATTTGAATGACAATTAAAAAGAGTAGTTTTTTTTTTCAATGAAAGGGTGAAGTGAAAGATATATAATTAATAATCAAGTAATTGCTCTACTTGTATTATATTAGCTAGTATATATTATAATAATCATATAAATAATCGGGGTAAAAACAAACAAAAAATGTTTTGCGATTGATAAATAGTACAATATAGGAGAAGGCACAATTCTTTTCTAACAATAATATTCGTTAAATAACCAAGTCACCAAGATATAAATAACCAATTATTTGATACGGATAATACCATACGTAGTGTCACAGCCTATGCCTCATTCACCAAATTATGCAAACACAAATGTCAAACAATGGAATATCCCTATCAACAAGACTCCACTTAAATTCCTCACATACTTCAAACCCATACTCTTAGTTTTACCACTATCTAATCCCCCTGTTTCATTTTGGGTGAGGATTGACGAGTAGAGTTGAGGACCACTCCAATTTAAGACACTTTACCAATCCTAATTAAGATAAAAGCCAACTTTGGCAAATTTGATTAATTCTAATTTTACCATTTGAAGCAAAATGGTGTTGGAAGACTAAAATTCAACTAGTCACCCTCTTGGTCTCGAGGTCAATGCTGAATGACGTAACCCCTGATTTTCAAGTATATATGAACAAAAAGAAAATTAACTTTGCATTAGCCAATTTTGGTTAAGTCTTGAGCAAAACAGCTTGAAGAAATGTGTTTTTTGTGGTTCATTATCAGCCATGGTGATGTTGGTGGGTAGCTTTTTTTTATCATAAAAAAGAAACAAAATTTATGGTTATGCATTGGTAGGCAAATGTTTAATAGGAGAAACTTCCTATCTAAAGAAAATTATTATGTATATCGTGCAAAAAAAAAATTATTATCTATACCAATATATATATATATACTAATTTTAGTTTTCACGTGCGTTGCATGTGGTCGAACACGTTTAAAGTAAAAAATTATTAAATTAATTGAAATTAATTATGATTCAAAGCATCCAATTTTTGTAATCTAACATAATTAAATTGCCGATGAAAACAGAATTTTTGGAAGAAGAAATTATTTTCCAGTATATTGGCCAATTGCAATCTCTGTTTGTATTATGTTATGGACAAGATGTTTGCAGACCATTCTTGTTCCATTACACAAACTATTAGATGGATTCAAATTCCTTAAAAATATGATTGGATCAATTTTCTTCAATTCCAATCTATGCGTTGACAAATCATTCGGTGTTAGAATATTTAAGAATCTCTATTGATAATGGTTGTTCGAGTCATTTATTGCTTCATCGAAACTGTTGTACGTCTTACTCTCACCAGGATATATTTCTATCATCTGCTCATTCAGTTTGTCAAGATACTCATTTCTTGTTGCCAAGATCGCATGGTTTGTCATGTACTCTATCGAAGTTGAATTATGCTTCAAATCTGGGAAAAGTGTATTGATCAAGTCTTTTTCAGACTTTTCATACTTTATAACCATCTGATCTGATAAAAGTATCAAATTATAATTTTTTGTTGGTCCTTCTCCATCACCAACTTGAAGGAGGAATTTTCCAAACTCTTGGTCTCCTCTTGCTCTCATGTTCTTTTTCAATCTTAGTATCTCCATTTTTGGCCAAGGGTGTGATGACCAAACTTTGATTGAACGTTTGTTCTTTTGTTGCTCGAGGTACAATTGGGAGCACTTGTCTGAAATCTCCTTTAAAAAACAACCATCTTTCCTCCGAATGGCTCTTTGTTACTCATCATCTCTTGAAGTGTTTTGTCCCCATATTCAATTGCAAACTTTCTCGCCATTGTGTTTCATCCCATATTATTAGTCTTGCTCTTCTTAATAGTTCATCCTTAGCACTCTATTTAGAAGTCCTACATATACTCATTTCTGTCGGACTTAATGGAATGTCAAATCTCGAGTGTGCTGTTCTTCCTCCTCACATAATTGTTGCAACTACTTCGGATGTTGCTGTAGCTAACGCAATCCGACCTCTTGACCTGTGATGATTTTTGAAGTTATATTAATCAGATAAAAATATATTTTTTAAAAAAATGCGATATTGATTTTGTCAATTATATGTTTAAAGATTATGTGATTATTACCTTAAATTGGATAATATTGCATGATACAGAAATGTTTTGCATATTCCTCCTGACCCGTTAAAAAAACAAAAAACAAAAATCAAACTTCTCTCTTTCTTGATTCAACTTAATCTAAGATAGCGTGGAATGCAATCTTTTGGTCTTCATTTAACTTATTTTCACTTCTAGATCTTTCCGTGGAGTTTTAGTGCTCAATTCATCTGCAATTTCCTTATGTGTTGAATTCCTGATGTGCAAATTTTGAGAATCAATCTCTAGCAAATCAAACTTCTTGATGCTTTTTCACATGCTTTCAAGATAATAGGCAATACCTGTAATGTGCAAGCAATTTGTGTCTGGACTGAGTTTCCATATATTCTCTTATAATCCTCAGACATTGCATTGTAATAGTCATTCCATAGTTAATAGTTTCCTCACATCTGATGGTTCACAATACACTAATAAAGTTGCGAATAACCTTCTCAGTTCATTAGGTATTTGAAACGCTACTCCTTCCATCATGCACTCTGATATACTCTGAATTATCTCAAAATTAATTTATTTTGTGAGCAATTGGGCTTTTAACGCAGTGATCCAATCAATTATTTTGTCTTATTTTGGCCCAGTAGGCCCGTTTAAATCCATGAAGCCCAAATTGCCAAGTCAGATGTCTTGAAGGCTAAATCTGATATTCTTAGACCCAATTAATATGGAAGCCCAAAGAAGGAGTCCAAGTCCAATCAGTAATTATGATGCAGTAATGATTCAGTCTTGATGCAGTATTGTTAAATCCTATACAAATGAGGACTTCACAATAGCAATTTTGGAAGAAAATTCATAACTTTTGATCCAGAGCTCAGAAAAATGCAAATGAGGTACCGTTAGAAAGAGGATTCCAAGATCTACAACTTTTATTTTTATCTTGAGACCTAATATTGCCGTTTTGGTGGACGATTTTACCCTTGAAATTTCTGGACAGAATTGATCTTCTCCTAAACCGACTTGGAGAATGTTTTGGACGAAAATTCAGATGCTAAAGATGATGTGGAGCATTCCTATTGGCCACGTTGGATCCTAATTAATGAGGATAATCTAAATTTCCATTATTAATGTCATGTCCCGACCCCAAAGTCGAGCACGGACAACCACCGTGTTACCTCGAAACACGTGCCGGCCGGTCACGTGCACCAAGGCTCCACAAAGCGTCAATACCAGATAAAAATACCGAAAACATGAACTGAGTATAAATCTGAAATACTGAAGTTTGCAAATCAGAGTAAAAGCGGAAACATTAAAACAAATACGGTAGTAAAAACGCTGCAACATTTTAAAAAAACGAAACCATAAGTCAAATCCTTTTCTAGGGGCAAAGTTGTAATTTTATCCCTTCGAGGGTAAAATGGTCATTTTCACTTATTATAGGTTCCACAACGTACATATGAATTAAAATAATGAAATAATTAAATTATTATTTAATAATGGCAATTTAAAAATATATTAGAAAAAAAAGGGTACAATCGGAAAACATAAAGTTTCCCCTTATTCGTACTTTTATATATAGTATAGATATATATATCATATTAAAAAGTACTTTCACCTGTAAAACCTTTGAATCGCCCATTATACCCTTATTTGTCAAATATATTTCTAAACTGTCATTATGCAATTAATATATTTTAATTTTCTTATATTATTCATTAATTAATATATATGAATTATATACAATTAATTTGGATTTGATTAAATTTAATTTTCTTAACATATCTTATTTTTTATCAAATGACCATACTATTACATTACATAAATTTGGATTCAACATAAATTTGGATTTGATTAAATATAATTTAAGATTTTGGTTTCATCTTTTACCCTTAGATTTATTAAAAGTTTTAAACTAATGGTCAAGATTTTTTTTGGCATCAAAACTAATGGTCAAGATTAAATCAATTAATTACAACAAGTTATTAGTCACGATTCTTTATCAATTTAATTTTAAGATCTAATAATACATAATTCCATTTATCAATCTAAAATATATTTTCTTAAAACGGTGATAATAGAACCAAAAATCTTAGAAAACTAAACAATATTGTATCTTTTTGCAATTCGTTCAGGCCAATTTGAAAGGCTTTAATTCTCATAATTCCTTTGGAATTGAGAATTTAAAACATTTATTTACGATTCAAGATAGTTTTTGGAAAGCAAGAACGGAAAATTGATATCAATTGGTTCTTCAGAAAATGTAAGAAAAGTTTTATCTTTATTTCAAATCCTAACGAGATATGATTCACCGACAGTGTATGGAGCCTATACATTGACGGTGCATCCAATATATAATAATTCTTATTATTATCAATATATATATTCCAATATAATTTGTTAATTATTTTTCTATTTGTTTCAGAAAATGTCTTCTCCTCCAAGATTTTCGAATATTCGCGATTTAAAAGTATCGCAACAAAATTGGACTATTAAGGTGCTCCTCATCCGTAAAGGAATGAAGGACAAATATTCAAATGGTCGTGGATATGGTGAAATTGATCATCGTTGATGAACATGTATTCTAGCATTAATTTTAACTTTATATAATAATGAACCGGTATTCTAGCAATAATATTTTTTTATTTATTTTCCTTTTAATTTTAACTTTATATTAACTACATCTATTTTTGTGTAGGGCACTCACATTCAAGCGGTTATATTCAATGATGATGTGGTGGATAAATTCTTTGACGCTTTTGTGAATTTGAACATCTATACCATCTCTAATACACTGATGAACCAAGCAAATCCTAAATATTTGAATCTAAATAAAAAGATTGAGCTTTCACCAACAAAATATATCCTAAAAATTTGAATCTTAATAAAAAGATTGAACTTTCACTAACAAAATACTCCCTCCGTCCCCAATTAGATGTCCACTTTTGGTCAACAAACACTAAATTTTGACCATTGTTTATAAAAAATATATAAGGAAAATAAATTTTTAAAAATAACACTTTATAAACTTTGAATTACAAACTTTTCAGCATATATTTTTTTAAAATTAAATTTTACATTTTTTTTATAAACAATGGTCAAAGTTTAGTGTTTGTTGATCAAGAGTGGACATCTAATTAGGGACTGAGAAAGTATACCATTGTAAGTGAAGCTTCATCTATTTATTACAATAATTTTGTGATATATCACTCTGTTCAATTGGAAGTTGTCAAAGAATCTACCAATAGGGGTTGGATAGGTACAATCCATTGTTTTTAATTTGATTTTAATTATTAATATTTGTTATTATACATCAATTAATTGCTACAGTTTAATCTTTGATATTTTTGACTGATGGAATTCAAAATGTTTTTTAAATATATGATACTGAATGTTGAAGTATATTTTCCGCAAAATGTTTTCTCTCATAAACAACTATGTATAGCACTCTCTCGGGGAATTCCCATGTCTTCAAGTCAGAATATACAAAGAAGCAGAAGGGAACATATACAAAAATGTTGTATATAAGGAATTTCTACTTTCGTAAAGATAATTTGTTACTTAAAAAAAAGAAACACAATTTCGTTACATTGAATAAATAATTTTGGATACCACAATTTATTAATATTTGATTTTAAATGTCTAATATGTCTTATGTAGGTCAGTGTGAGGATGGTAAAACATTTACGAATACAAATGTAATACATTTTACATGATTTTGTTTTAATGTATTTTGATTACATACTAATCTTCGATTTCTAATTTAAGTTTTAATGTATTTTAATTGAATAATGGTAATTTCTTATTATTTTCAAATATTTTGAAATATATTTTATTTAAACGCTGTTGTGCCAACGCACATGAAGGTGAAAACTAGTATATAAAAAAACTTGTTAACCAAATCACGGGAACTCATGTGTTGGCTTAATCCATGCGAAACCTTTACAGGTGGGGAGCTTTTGCTTTAATTTGCACCAAATATAGACATTCAATGCCCCCAACTTGCAGACTTAATTTCAAACAAGCTGAAACTGGTGTGAGAAAAGGGGCATCAAAGGGTTTGGTCCATGCCGGATTTGGTTTCTTCAGAAAATATATGACCTCAAAAAGTTCTCTTTTTCCCCAAGTTTGTGTCATTTAGTAGTATTAGTACATATATATAAACTTTTGTATACTTGAACTGAATTACTTGAGGGATTGATGAAATATACCTTCCATCTTGGCTAAATGTTTCTTCACTTTACTAGCACAACCTTGGCAATGAAGAGAGATTCTCTCATGTCTGCTTTGACTAATTTACCAGACATAAATAAAGAGTGTCACACAATTTGGAAACAGGGCAATAGTTATAACTGAACAGAACAAATGGACAATATAGTTAGTTTTATACAAGTCCCTGATCTCCTATAGCCACATCCCAATTCCCAACTAATCAGTAACTTATAATTAAGTTATAATCAATTCAAATGCTTCTTGCTTCAATATTACGTACTGTAATTGACAGAATTAAATGTTCCTTAACAACACAGATAACATAAAGAGTGTGTTCAATTTATGTGCGAAGAATACAACCAAACCGACAAGGAACATAAACTTTACTAGTTATGTGTCAAAAATAGAAGAGACAGTTACGTAGGTACTTATGATCATGTATGCATACATCATAAAACTGTGTACGTGTATGGAAATGATTACATATTTGCATTTTATTAGATTAATCAACTACTGGACTGTTCAACCTTCAAGCTTGTTTTCCGTTTTTACGGTATGAGCTACTTCAATATTATTCACTTTACAAATTAACTTCATGTAAGCTAATTTTGCTATGTTGAATCTTCAGGTTTTGAACTAGTTTTTGACATTTTGACGACGACACATACTTTTAATTTTTATGGGACTAATTCCAATTTGGGAGCACAAGTCATTACAGCATCTGCCACTGTGAGGAAGATCCTATCTTCCCCAATCAACTCTTGAAACTTTGAGGCATGAAGCTTGTCAACCACAACTGGCCCTGGATTTGCTAAAACAAGCTGCAGAAGAAGAGGCATATGTTTAAAACCCTCAGATATATTAATTACTCAATTAAAATCTCAAAATGGAAGCTAAATATTGTTTACCTTAACATCCCTCTTCTCAAGAATCTTGAACAACTCTTCTAGTGCATGGATGCCACTAGTGTCAATGTCAGTAACCGCTGTAAAAATGTTTTAAATTCTATAAGAAAGATTTCTTTTGATCCAAGAAAAAAAAATGAATGTGGCAAATTGAAGATATAGCTTACGTGACATTTCAACAATCAAATACTGTATTCTGGATTGGGAATATTCTTTCAGGTTTTCTACTTCATCAGCCAGCCATCTCAAAATCCTGCAACAACTTATATTTTAGTTGTTTACTTAAATTTCTCTGACCATGGAAAATTAGGGTAATTATTTGATGTAAAGTTTAGACTCCAGAAGTTGGTTGAGGAGTTGACACATGTCTCATTTCTTAATTTTTATTTTTTGATAACACATTTCTTAATTAATTTTGCATTAAAAATTCAAAACTATTCCTAAAGGACACATGTCAACCCTTCAACCCCGCATGTATAGTCTGCTAAACTCCACCGACAGTGCATGGTATAATTTTCCGGAAAATTAAGATAATACCTTTCTTTTACATAGTTGGAGTTGGAGAAGTAAATTGCAGAATCAACTCTGACAATAAGGATGCCAGGAACTTTTGTAGCATCTGGATATTGAAAGATGCTCCTGTAAACAGTAGTCCTTGGAAGCTTTCCAAGAATTGCTGTGCGAGGTCTTGTAACTTGTAACAGGATTTTTGCAAAGGAAATTGAAACCTGTTGTTGTAATAACATAAATATGTTTAGTAGTGATATATTTGACAAATCAAACCTTAAACTATGTTAAGACCCTCCTTAAATTCTCACCGCAATTAAAAGGCCTATCTCAACAGAAATGAAAACAACACCAAAGAAGGCTCCCATACAAGCAACAAAATCGAATTTATCGATCTTCCATATCAGACATACTGCTTCAAAGTCTATTAAGCCTATCACTGCTGATATGATAATAGAAGCAAGTACCGCGCTCGGAGTGTACTTAAACAAAGGAGTGATGAATTTCAATGTTAGGAAAACAACACCGGACATAACTATATTAGAAACAGCTGTGTTACATCCGGCCATACAATTGACTGCTGAACGAGCGAAGCCTCCTGTTTGAATATTTTAGATGACAAGTATTAGAATGATTTATCAATATATAGTATACAAGTTGAAAAGTAGAGGATTAACTGTACCTGTGGTCAAAAAACAAGATGTCATTGAACCAACAATATTCATTGTTCCTAAAGCTACCATTTCTTTGTTTCCATCCAACTGGTAATTCTTCATGGAAGCAAATGTTCTTCCAATTGATACAGCTTCCTGAAGAGAAAATTCTTTGGCTTTAGATAAAAAGATTAAGCCAAATCAAGAAATAATTAAGGTGATGAATTTGCATACCGTCAAGGCTATCATGCCTGCTACAAGACCTATCCTGAAACCTTTGGCAAGATATTCTCCTGAGAAGAATATTTGATCCACAGATGGTGGATTGATTCCCTTTCTGATATTTTTCACCTAATGATAACATCATGGAAATGAATCTTCAATAATTTTCATATATCAACAAGGCGAAGTTCGAAAACAATTAATCAAACAGATAATATGCATACAATTTGAACACCATGCTTGTCAGCTCGGGTGATGTACACAAAAAAGGTGGAGAGTATGACAGAGATCAAGGGTGCAATTGCTGCCACCCAAAAAAATTTCTTCTTCTTTTTTCCCTGTTTCAATATTTACAGTCTCATTAGATTATATCAAAACTCTCTACATATATAGATGACAAAGGAAAGGATTTGATCTTACAATGTATTTTGCAAGCATGAGGAAGGCCAGGAAGGACACTCCTATCAGGATAGTTTGCCAGTTCCACTGTAAAACAGAGTACTCTGTAAAATTAGCCAAATTCAAACAAAAATTCAGAATTTATAAAAGTTAGTAACCCCTTACACCATGATGCACTGAGCTCCATACAGAGCGCATAACAGAGACAATATCGGTATTCTTTGTGAATTTTTTAATTCCAAGAAGACCTTTAAGTTGTTGAAGGGAAATGGTGACAGCAGCACCCGCCATAAACCCAACTATGGCAGCATGAGATAAGAAGTCTATCAAGAATCCCAACCTAATAGAAATGATACCAGTAATTAAGCATGATTACCAGAAAAATGCTCCATAATGGTAGAACATACAGAGGATAAGAATGGAAGAAGAAATTGATAGTCTTTACCTGAGAAATCCAAGTGCGGCCTGAGTGATGCCAGCAAAGAATGTAGCAGTGAAGGCAAGGCGTCGGTAGTCAACTTTATTTTTGATTGGGTCAATCTCTTCCTGCAGGAGAGTACCAAGCAAGAGAGACACCATAGCCACAGGTCCAATAGCAAGTTCCCTCGAGGTTCCCATGAATGCATAAACAAGAGGAGGGACAAAGCTACTATCTGCAATGCAATTCAAACCAAAGTTTCTTAATTCAGTAATAATTATGATCCCAATGGCGTAGCCAGGACTTTCCTCGATGGGGTTAAACGGTTTGTAAATTTCTGTCACTATATCTATTTAGCTGGTTAATTAGCGTTGTGTTGAAAGATAAAAATTGTGTTTAAAGATGGAAGGGTCGTTTTTCTACTCAGGTTGGAGTACGAAAGTACGCAGCTGCCTTCTTGATAGACTCACCCATCAAAAATAGGTGCGTGAGACGGGTCGAATTGTGACTAGTCAGAACAAAGCTTTAGATACTAGATGGGTAAAAAAAAACAAGTTTTGTTCATGTTTAGAGCAAATTTTTTATTGCAATAACAATATTAAATTAGTCCTTATTTGTATACACTGAGTCAATATATCTTGGTGGGTCAAAATCCTCAGATAATCCCCGACCAAAAAAAGAATAATATAGGAACTTAGAAAGTAAGAAAAGATATCACCAAAAAAGAAAGTAAGAAAAGAGAAAACTTACACAATCCATATTGGGGATCCAGATTGGCAAGCTTTGCATAACCAAAATCCTATTCGGTAAAATTAAAAAGTTTAGAAACGCAAACCATAAAGTTGAATTTTTCAATTAAATTAGCGTTTCGTGCCTATATATACCTGTGGAATGACAAGACTTGCAAGGGTAAGTCCAGCAATTAAGTCACCTTTGAATTTAGAAAGGCTATAGTTCCTTCCCCATTCAAAAATAGGAAAAAATGCTTGGATCCCAAGGACTAACTTCCTTGACCTTGATTGATCCTTAAAATTGCGTAAAGGGTCATCTGCAAAGAAAGTTTCCTTCACAGTTCCTGCAATTTCTTTCAGCAGGCTCTGCTTAGGAGGCACTCCAACCTTGTGAAGGTATGGTAAACTCTCCGAATTGCGACGCGACGAAGAATTAGTAATGACATCCATCTCGTTCGACCCAAGCTCAGCATTTACACGGTTACTCATTTTGTTTAAAGACTAGTCTGATAATCTACACGATGTGTAGCAGATATATATACGAACACAATTGTCTTTAAAGTCAACTAAAATTTTCACCCAAAAAAATTCAATTAAAATAGTGTGAAGATAATGTTATAATTTTATTTTATAGTAACACAATTCTCCTTCTGCGAAATATCATATATTCAACTCAAAGATACTCTCATCTCATCATTAACATTAAGAATGTGTATATATATAGCTGCTCTCATTTGTTCTATATAATTAAGTCCCAACGTAAACAAATTGTTGGATAGTTTTGAATGTTGATGATTATTGAAAAGGAACAAAGAGGACAATTATAAGAAGACATAATATTTGTTTATTTAATAAGAGGTATTTTATATGATATAAGAAGACATAATATTTGTTTTTTTTTTTGGCACCGACCTGTTCATGGGCCGGGTTCGGGCCGGGCCTAGTCTTAAGATTAAGGTCATTAGTGTTGCCCAAGCCCGGCCCATTTATAAAACGGGCCTCAAACTTTTGTCCAAGCCCGGCCCATTTATCAAATACTTAGACCAAGGCCCGTCCAAAAGCCCGTCTAATTTTTTTTAATAATTATTTTAAGAATTAAATTATATTAATGAATTATATAAATATAATTGTAAATATAAAATATGATATGTACTATCTATAATATACTATTCTTATTGATAATAAGATTCACTACATATATAATTCATCTTTTTCTTATTTAAAATACGGTGTACGTATAAATTATATTTAATAAATATTATATATCAACATATACAAAATAAAAAAATAAGCATGTTTCCTTAATCGGGCCGGGCTCGGGCCGGGCTTGGGCTTTTACTCTTATACCCAAGCCCGGCCCATTTAATAAGTGGGCTTGATATTTTTGTCCAAGCCCATCCAATGGGTTTAAAATTCTTGTCCAAGCCCTTTAAAATATCGGGCGGGCTTACGGGCTTGGGCGGGTAGCCCGGCCCTTGAACAGCTCTAGCACCAAGACATAATATTTGTTTATCAAAGGTATTTTATGATATAATTAATTTAATTATTTATAGAGTTATGTATATATGGAAAGCATTTGTATTAGTTACAAAGTTATGTCTATATATTAAAATACATATGTGTTGATCAAACTTATATAAAGAGTCTTCCATATAATCATTTTGAGAAATATATAATAATCATATATAAGAAGGAGAACAATTAGAAAGGGCTTAATTGACAATTTAGCCCCAAACTTGTAAGAAAATGAAAAATTATCTCTTAAATTCTCAAAATTGCTAATTTGCACACTTGAATTTGTAAAAAAAAAAAAAATAAAAAATAGCCCTTTTAGATGGATATTGGTAATATTCTGTTAACAATTGGACGGAAATTGATATGGTTCTGATAAATTTCGTTCAATTTCCATCCAATTGTTGAATGAATTTAACCAATTTTTGTTCAAAAGGGTTAATTTGTCCATTTTTTATAAGTTTAAATGTGTAATTGGCAATTTTGGAAGTTTAATGACTAATTTGTCTATTTCTTATAAGTTTTGGGGCCAAATTGTAGGCAATCAACCATTTTCGCTACCTATGATCAAAGATCTTTGTGACTATGTTGTCTCCCTTTACAATTTGCTTAATTAAGCAATATACTCCCTCCTATTCAAAATAAGTGATACACTAGGAATATTACACAGACCAAGGCAATGATTAGTTGGTTTTAAATTTAGAAAAAACTCACTTAAAATGACATAATTATATACCCTTCTAAAAATTTTAAAAACAATTAATTAATAAATATTCTCTCCCTTCCCAACTTTCCATGACCACTTAAAAGTTCAACCACTTTAATTAATACTTAAGGGTATATATGGAAAAAATAGTAAAATTGCATTAGTTTTGTAATTGTTTCACTTATTTTGAAAGACTGTAAAAGTTAAAATGTTTCACTTATTTTGAATGGGAGGGAGTATTGTATTTGAGAAAACTAAGCGCCTCCAAGACTTGTTTCTTTCTTTTAATTTAAGAAATATTCAGACAATTCAAATACAATATTCCTTCAATAATGTTTTCCAACACAAATGACACTTGAAATGGTTTGATATGGTTTGACAATGTTCATCTTTGATGTCTAGACCAGGACTCGAACCTTGCCCTTCCAAATGCATCCACTTTACCACCAGAGCATCAATCCATCATCACAACCCCTCATTTGTTTAAATGTTGACTTTGGGATTTGGGATCTGACAGATAGTTGTTTTTTATTCTTTAATTCTTCCGTTGGTAATCAGAAAAGATCGTTTTTTTTTAAAAGATCAAAATTAAGACAAAATAAAGTTGCACATGAGCATTTGGCTGGATATGGTAAGGTGCATGCCTCTCGATCGTAAGGTTCCAAGTTTAAGTCACACCACATGAGTTATATTATCTGATTATTGTGATGAGATTTAATTATTGTTTGAGCTTATCTATACTAATTATCTGATTGTAATGAGATTTAAATTTTGTACACCTCACTGGTTCTCCTCTTGTTCTATGGTTGAATGCTTGTCATTCATCCCTAAGAACTAGGGTTTGAGTCCTGATATCATTCATTCTAAAAACAAAAAAATTTTGTACACCTCATAAAAAAATAAAATAAAGGTAAACACATATATTCCAATTTGAATTAAAATACTTTTTACCTACAATTATTGGTTTAAACTAATATCAATTTGACACTTTGTTCATTACTTAACTCCAACTAGTTTCCCAATTTTCTTGTAAACATATACTCCCTCCGTCCCATATTATCTGTCCTCTTTGGGTCAAACCAATCAAACATTTGACCTTTAATTAAAAAAAATATATATACAATCAAATTTTCAAAAAATATATTTTGAAAAGTTTAAAGACTTAACTTAATCAAAACATAATTTTTTAAAGTTTATTTTTATATATATTTTTAATAATTAAAGGTCAAAGTTAATAAATTTTGACCCAAAAGGAACAAATAATATGGGACTGAAGGAGTAGAACTTAAAACCCGGCCAACAATTTGATCCTAGTGGCCTATATTTTTTGCCCAAGTCATTTATTTATTTTTTGCACGAGGTTCTTATGCTTGTGTAGAATATAAAGATATAATTCTACCAAAAAAAAAGAATATAAAGATATAAAAAGATAAGATCAGATAATTGTAAAGTGATTCTTTCTTTCCTTTATTTTACTTTTTTCCTCCGGATAGGAGAAGAAGAAATTTGTGAAGTGATGATTAAATTTGTTAAAAGAAAAACCATTCCTTTTATATTAATCCAAGTATCCAACTACTTCTTTTTACCTAAAAAAAAAAAAAGAAAAGAAAACAATCCAACTACTTCTTTTGGTATTTAAGCCTTAGACTAGACACACCTGATATATACTATTAAACAATTTAATGAGAAACACATACGTAGAATAATAATCCAACTATGGTAACCCTAATTAATGCTTAGTAGTTTTAAAGTCTTTAGTCATTATCAAATATATATATGTATGAGTGAGATCGACATATTTATGTACGACCTCTTGTAAAACTTTTGAATCGTCTATTATACCCTTAATTTTCGAACATATTTCTTAAATGTCATTGTTTAAACTTTTATAGTTCTCAACTACAAACTCTATTTTTATTTAATTCAATCTAATATCCTTATAACTATTTCATTTTTACCATTTTACTATTTTAATTAAAAACTTATATATATATTAGAATTTTTTAAATATATTTTATAGTTTTACTCAACTAAAAACTCTATTTTTTATTTAATTAAATCTAATATCCTTATACCTATTTTATTTTTATCATTTTACTAATTTAATTAAAAAACTTAGATATATTAGAATTTTTAAAATATATTTCTTAAATGACATTGTTTATATTTTTTTTATTTTTACCATTTTAATTTTAAAAAATTAGAGACTTTTTGGTAGGTCTGGACCAATTTCAGTTATAATATAAAATAATAAAAGTATTATTATTAAGTTTAAAAGTTAAAATAAGTTGTCTAATCATTAATCAATATTATTTATTTGAAATTTAATTATTGTGATTGACCTTTTTCTATTTTTGGGAGTATGTATTGGTAGTTTAATGTATTGGAGTGTATAATAAGAATTTAATTTTTAAAAATAAAAAGAAGAGTAACATGCAATTATTTCCTTTGACTTATAAAGTTAGAGGATTCAATCGGGCGGGTTGGACGAGTTTTGGGTCATCTAAGTCCAAGTCAAATGAGTCAGGTAATTTTCTCGGGTCATTTGAGTTTCGACTCATCTGGGTTAAGGTCATTCGGGTCTCGGGTTTGATGGGTAGCGAGTTCGGGTTTTGGTTTTGGGTTCTGGGTCATTCGGGTTTTGACTTTTTGCGGGTCTAGGATTCGGATCAATTGGGCCAGCCTTGTATTTTTTAATGTTCAATTCTTAAATTTATTTAATATCTTTATTATTCGATTTATTTTTGAATCCACTATCAGTAAACTTTAGCAAAATGCATATACGAGGTTAAAGAGTTGACATGTATTCTTTTATATATTACTTTTGAATATTAAATACATAATTAATTACTATGAAGTGAGCTATGTGTTCAAATAAATATTAATTTTATAATATCTAAATTTATGTTCTTTCCTAAATAGAAAAATTGTCAAGAAAATACTGATTAATTATTATTATTAATTATTCATTATGTAAAAAATCAAATTGCTAATTTATAAATTTATTATAAATTATTCATATAACTAATTTAGTACTTATTCATATAATAATTGTCATACAATGAAGTTTACCAAATTTAATCATAATAGGTAAAATTATAACAATAATATAAATTTTATTGAACAAATGATAATTTAGAATTGTTAAAATTATAACAATGTGGACTTTATTGAATAAAACATAATTTTAGTTTATAATATTATTGGGTCATCTGGGTTAACTTCTCGGGTCATTCAGGTTACGGATTTGTCGGGTTTGGATAGATTGGATTCAGATCGTTTATTTTCTCTGGTCAAATCGGGTTCGATCGGGCTATCGAGTTTGGATTAGGTTTTGACAGCTCTACTTATAATCAATTTCAATTATTATTTAAATTTTCTTTTAATTTAAATAGGATAAGTCACGTGCAACACACATGAAAATAAAGACTAGTCATCAGATAGAAATAGACTCATCAATATCAGGAGAATCCAATTGAAAATGTGACACAAGATGATGTGAACTTAGCATGGAATACTGGCCAAATTGCATGTATGTATTTTAATCAATAGTTAAAAATATAGAAAAAAAAATCAAACGCAAATTAAATGGGGTTTCTTCTTAAATTCAACTTCTAGTTGATCTAATTTGCAAATTAGATCAATTGAGAATGCACATCGATCCCTTATTTCAATAGATACCACCCATGATCTTAAAATGGTGGATAGTAAAACAAAACAAATTATTAAACCAATAATTGACTATATTATTTATATTGTCATTATAATACTAATTAGAAATTTCTTCTATATTTATAATCCCATTTTAATTATCACACTTTAATTGATACATATGAAACAAATTATTAAACCAATAATAATTGACTATATTATTATTTATATTATTATTATAATACTAAGAAATTTCTTCTCTATTTATAATTCCATTTTAATTATTACACTTTAATTGATGCATATGTCATATGAAACAAATTATTAAACCAATTAATTGACTATATTATTTATATTATTATTGTTATAATTTTATTATACTAATAATAACAAATTTCTTCTCTATTTAAAATTAAATTTTAATTATCATACTTTGGTTATGAAACAAATTATTAAACCAATATAATTGACTATATTATTTATGTATATATATATTATTTTTAAAATACTAACAAATTTCTTCTCTATTTATAATTCCATTTTAATTATCACACTTTAATTGGTTGATGCTGATACATATGGGTTAGTTTGGTTTGGTTTCATCGACAAGCAATTTTCCATTTTCGTGGCTCCTTCTTGTGACAATTGTGTGAGTGCAGTTAGTATCGCATTCGTTTATTCCTAATTCATTTTTTTTTTTGGCCACCATTTATTCCTAATTCATATCATCATATGTAAATTATAAAATGTTCAATTGTTCATTACTTTTTGTTTGTTGGCAGGCCAGGAAGAAAAGGTGATAGAAATGAAGGGAAAGATGATCAGGTGAAGAGGAAAAAGGGGAAAAAAAGAGTTCAGGAAATCAGAAAATTGTTTTCTATTTCTTTCGTTTGACATAAAAGATGGGAAAAAACCATTAAAATTCATTTTTAGACCCAATAATTAATAATTTTCTATTTTTTTATTTAGTTTTTGTTAATTAAAAACCATTAAATTCAAGCCATAAATTATTTCAATGTGCATTATTAATGTGTACTTACTACTTTAATGAATTTTTTCCTAATATAGTAGGTAAAATTTTTTTAATGAAAGAGTGAAGCAAAAGATCAGATACTTTAATATGTATTAGGTATATAGCTTTTTCAAGAGCATCATCGCGATCTAATCACCAAGCTGATCTAATTGATGGTGATATTAGACATTATGTCTGGTGTGTTGGTTGAGTTGATAAGGTTTTAGATCTCTGCTTATAAGATTTGGGTTCGAATCGTGCCAACGGTCCTCGTTGGTGGGTGATCTGTAAGTATCACCGTAAGTCTTCTATGAGACTTGTTGTGAAGCCTAAATTAATTTTTAGCTAACTTAGAATTTTATTAGAAATTTAAGTGGTGAAGTAAAGGACCAAATTGAAAGAATTTTGAAGTTATGGACTAGATGAAGGAAATGAGAATTATGGGGCCAATATATAAATTTTTCTCATAAGTATAAAAGGAGCCAATTTTATGTCAAAAAAATAATTCCTCCCTCTCCTCCTAAGAGTATAACCGAAACTTCATCTCTCTCTCTCAAATTTTGTTGCTCAAATTCTTAAAT
This sequence comes from Corchorus olitorius, assembly GCA_001974825.2. NCBI lineage: Eukaryota > Viridiplantae > Streptophyta > Magnoliopsida > Malvales > Malvaceae > Corchorus > Corchorus olitorius. The sequence goes on from AWUE01021920.1 coordinate 18,286, forward strand.
AATTTACACATGCAATTATAGAGGAAGAATCCTCCTTCCAAGCTCTTTCATTTGGTGTAAATATATTGGGATTTTTGTGGAGTTTATGTTGGGTTCTTAATCAAGGTAAGGAGGATTTAAATTCCTTTAGAATTTCATGATTTAAGTTGTTTTGAGAAAGATTATTAATTTATTTTGTGTTTGGGAGGTGGAAGCAAGGATCTTGGAAGCATAAATGGGCACTTGAAGGAGTAAGAAATTGTAAAATTCGGATTTTGGGTAAGTGGTTTTGATAACTTGATGAAAAATTTGAATTTGATGTTGTGATTGTTGGGTTTTGTTGTCTTGAAGCTTATAATGTGTTTATGTTAGTTTGGGTGTTGATTTTATGTATTGGAATTGGTAAATGGGTGAGAATAGTGGGAAAAATGGCTAAAAATAGCCAAATTTATGGGCTGCCGGAATATTTCCAGATTCCGGTGGATAATCCAGTCACCGGAAAAAGAAGAGGAGGAAGAAGAAGAAAATAGAAAAAAATAGGGGCCTGTTGGGCCAGGCCTGGGACGCGGCCCAGGCGCGCGGGCCAGGCTAGACTTGGGCCTCACCAGGCCCAAGTCAGGAAAAGAGAGGAAAGAAAAAGAAAAAGGAAAAGGAAAAAGAAAAGGAAAAGGAAAAAAAAGAGGAAAAGAAAAAAAAATATTAATAATAATAATTTGAAGTTGGGAAAATAATTAGGTAGATGAATTTTAAGGAAGGAAAAGACAGTTTTACCCTTAGGTGACGTAAATTATGAATTTACCCCTAGATGATAAAATTGACAATCCGACCACATCGCTTGTCTTAATAAGTTCGAATAATTCACGTGTTGTTCCGTAATATTTGTGGAAACATAAATTCCCATTTTACCCTTAAGTGGTTGATTACCATATTACCCCTAGTTAGTCATAGTATATTAACTTATTCTAATGAGTTGCGATTTCGAATCCGACCGATTAGGGTCAACAACTAGAACACGTAAAGAATGTCATCGTACTCTGAGAGAGTAAAATTACCGAAATACCCTCGATATGTGTATTTACACTTTTGCCCTTGTTAGGGTGATACAAGTATTTAGCTTTCAATATCACACCTTTGGGATTTGAAAGTGATCGTAGTGATCCTTTTTGGGAATATTACCATGTTACCCTCAGATTGTGAAAAAATTACCATTGTGCCCCTTAGTCGTCAGAATTACGAAATTACCCTTAAGGGTGGAATTGAGAGAATTCGACTATGTTGCTCACGTCAATAAATTCGTATGTACGTTGTGAAACCTATAATAAGTGTAAATGACCATTTTTACCCTCGAACGAGTAAAATTATGACTTTGCCCTTAGAAAAGGATTTGCCTTATCTGAACTTGATAATTGAACATGTAAGGATAAAGGATTACCATATCAGCCTTAAGATGTTAAAATTACATATTTGCCCCTGGCAGCTGAAATTACAGTTTTGCCCCTAAAGGCTAGAAATGATTAAATGAATTTTAGAAAGCATATTTTGAATCCGAAACTCGTCCTGCAACCCTGAAGATATGCTAAAATCGTTTAAGTGAAATCATGGGGTCTGGGTTATGTACTTATTGTTCTTTATTCTATCTTATTTGATTGATTTGGTTATTATCTCGGTTTTGATTGATTATCTTGGTTTTGCTATGATCTATGATTTTGGTTTTAATGTATTTTTTCTTGTTGTTTGGT
>AWUE01021922.1:0-11618 GCA_001974825.2 Corchorus olitorius
CCGAAAATGAGGATTGGCGGCAGCCTATCATTGATTATTTACAACATGGTAAACTCCCTGACAATCTTCGTCATAGAAGTGAGATACGACGCAGAGCAGCAAGGTTCATCTTCTATAAAGGCATGTTGTATCGGAGATCCTTTGATGGAATTTTTCTGCGGTGCTTGGGACATGAAGAGGCAAAACAGGCATTAGAAGAGGCTCACTCGGGAGTTTGTGGTGCACATCAATCTGGACCGAAACTACATTACAGGATCAAAAGGATGGGTTATTACTGGCCGACAATGGTGCAAGATTCCATAGCTTTTGCAAAAAGATGTCAACCATGTCAATTCCATGCCAACTACATACATCAGCCACCTGAGCCACTTCATCCTACTGTTACATCCTGGCCTTTTGATGGATGGGGTCTTGATTTAGTTGGTCCTTTGCCGAAATCTTCACAAGGTCATCTATACATTTTGGCAGCCACAGATTACTTTTCAAAATGGCGCAGAGGCATTGCCATTTAAAGAGGTGAAGAAGGAGCATGTAGTAGACTTCATTCGTGTCCAGTTGATTTATCGTTATGGGGTTCCTCGCTTCATCATCAATGACAACGGAAAGCAATTCTATAATCATCTCATGGATAAGCTTTGTGAAAAGTTCAAGTTCAAGCAGTATAATTCTTCAATGTACAATGCTCCGGCCAATGGTCTTGCGGAAGCATTCAATAAAACTCTTTGCAACTTGTTGAAGAAAGTTGTTAGCAAGAACAAGCGAGATTGGCATGAGAGGATTGGAGAAGCACTATGGGCATACCGCACAACATATCGAACACCAACACAAGCCACTCCATATGCCCTTGTTTATGGTGTAGAAGCAGTCCTTCCGTTGGAATGTCAAATTCCCTCGTTAAGGATTGCCATCCAAGAATCTTTGACTCAAGAAGAAAATGCCCAACTTCGCCTTGATGAGCTTGAGGCAATGGATGAAAAGAGGTTGCAAGCACAACAACATCTTGAGTGTTATCAGGCGCGTCTTTCTAAAGCCTTCAATAAGAAAGTGCGGCCGCGCTCATTCCAAGTGGGTGATATGGTCTTAGCAGTACGAAGACCCATCAATCTTCACCGCCACCCTGGTGACAAATTACTTCCAAATGGGATGGACCATATGTGGTGAGAGAAGTCTACACAAATAATGCTTACAAGATAGTTGACGCTGAAGGCTTAAGGATTGGCCCAATAAACGGCAAATTCTTGAAGCGTTACTACGCATGAGCATCCGCATCTCCGTGTTCAGTATTCACTTGTACACACAAATTTTTAAAAAAAAAATGCCTGCTAAGTTGAAAACCCCATTGGGGCGGCTTAGGCAAAAGTTAAGGCAAGCCTGCTAAGTTGAAAACCCCATCGGGGCGGCTTAGGCAAAAGTTAAGGCAAGACTGCTAGGTTGAAAACCCCATTGGGGCAGCCTAAAAAAAAAAAAGGCAAACAAACAAACAAATAAGGAACTACGAATTGACTTGATCTTTACTTTTAAAGAAAGTACGTAGGCAGCTTAGTAAATCTCTTCAAACTAAGTTCAGTCAAACCAATAAAAAAATAATAATAAAGTAAAATAAGGCTCCTGGCCCGCAAGAGCATAAACTGTGAACGGCAAATAAACAAACAAACCAACAATGTCATTGCATGGAGGAAAAGAAATGTTGAAGTCTTTGAAAGGAAAAAGATGCAGTTCCATTACATTATGAAAAGGAAAATACTGTGAAAAAGCAGTAAACTTATGAAATATGGGGATTCATGATCCACCATTCCACCTATCTACTAAAGAATCTCTATGAGTTTGCACTGTTCCTCGAAGCCCTTCAATGCTTGCCATGTCTTCATCTGCAATGGCACTTGTAGCTTCCAGTTCGGACATCAGCTTCTCAGAAGAGACAATTTCGCCTTTTGCTTTATCCACCACATCAATCTGAGATTGTAATTCAGAGGCGACCTTCTTTTGCTGCCCTTGAATCAAAAGCCGCCTTTGTTCCAATTCAGTGAGCTCATCTTTCAATGACTGAAGCATGGTGACTTGTTGGTCATGCTTTTGTTGCTCTAAGGTTAGCACAGATTTGGCAAGTTCCAATCTCCTGGCAGTTTCACTTTTCTTTTCATCAAGCACCTGTTGAGAAATGTGATTTCCAAGCTCACTTTCCAGGTGTAGCAATGCGTTCACCTCCCCGACATACGAATCAACAATCGCTTTTAGGGGACCTGGATCACCCTGAAGACTTTCGATGCCTGAGTATACAGCAGAAGCATCCTTGTGAACTCTGTTAACCTCAGAAAATGGAGCATCTCTAAGCTTCAATAAGAAATCTCGACCAATCCCTTTTATCGCATTCTTCGAATATTCTTGAAGAATATTTACCCGGATAGTAAACAGAGGAAGCTGGTACTTCAGTGCTTGGCAAGTTGGTAGCAGCAATATGAGGATTAACAACCTTTGAAGTCAGAAGTACATCGTTGGCATGGACTTGTTTGTTAGACAAGTTAGCTGAAGTAAGTTCCGTATCATGCCCTGACGAGGAGATTGAGCCAATCTTTGCAGACAATTTCTTAACTTGGTTGAGAACCACACCAGCATCTACAACAGACTCCTCACTTCTGGAATGTGTAACATCACCTTTCTTCGCATTCTTCCTCACCAATGCATCAATTGGAATTTTATCTTCATCTTCTGAGTCGGAAGCTCCAAATAGTTCTGAATTAATATGAGCTACTTTCTTAATCCCATCACTGCTGGTCACAAGTTTCTTCCGCTTCACCTGAGTAGAATCGGGATTAGAAGAATGACTAACAACAAGAATATTGGTGGCCTCAGTAGAGTTTTCTGCATCTCTTTTGAGCCTTCTAGGATGGCACCTATCACTGTCCTGGCCACTCCCAAGAGTTTCAAGGGATTTTTCAGGCTCATGACTTGAGGCAGCTTGCTCAACATGGTTTCCCACAGTAGTGAGCTTCTTTTGAGAAGAGTTACTAACCTCACTTGCTTGGTGAACAATGGTGACATCATCAATACCTTCAGCTTCACTGTCAGCAGGTTCAATCAAAGGTTTGACTAGTATTTGTGATTCATCTTTATCACGGGGGGCAAGGACGAATTTACTGATTGAGTTATCTTTCAATAAATCAACACAAGTACGAAAGTAATCACTCATGCAGTTAGTCCACCAGTTGATGAAACTCCTGGTTGCACAGTCATCCTCAAGACTGTTACTAAATTTAGGAATGACCATTTCACAAGATGGGTGTCTAGATACACTGCAACGCCAATATCGTAGTAGCTCCCTCAAGGTGGCCGTCCTAATATCGCTAATCAAAGATCCAGGCACATCTTGACAATACCCAAACTGTCTTGCAAAACGGTGGGGACTATACGGCTCCACTAGGTAGAAGTTACCCCTCCTCAAAGTCAAGTAGCAAGAACGAACGCTCACCAAGTACTCAAAATCATCATCCTTGAGGCGACTTTCTGGTTTATCTATGAGCCGAGCATTATACACCTCTATCTTTCTGGTAGCTTGCCAAGTCATGTGAGATAAGTGTTGCACAAGGTTCCGACTTTTCACATTGTCAAACTCCTTTTGAGAAAACAAACCTGAATACTTGCACATTTTGGGCCTCTTGGGTACAGAGTCTGCTCCTTTGTGAGTGCCAAGATACGAGGCCGTCCAAGCAGACACAAAATGCCATGGAAGAGCAACTTCACATGCTCCAGGACCTTCAGGGCAGGTACTAATCTGATTAAACCCGTTATATATAGTTGCCAAAACAGGAATGGCAAGGCTAAATTGCATCCCATTAGCCATCAAAGAAGCAACTTTAAATGTTTCAGGACGAATAAAATCACCGCGGCTGCTAGGAAGAGCGAACGTACACAACCATGTAGCTAGAAATGCTGCTAAATATGATTGGTCTTGATCACTACTGTCAACATTCAGCTCAGAAAAGACCTCATCTTCATCCTTAGTACGGGGACGATTGTTGACAAGACCATTAGGACAACGCAAAGCCGTTGGTTTGCCTCTAACTGTAATGAAGTCGTATGGATCATTGTATCGACATCTACCACGAAACCAGAATGATACCCAATCAAGAATAGAGATTCTATGATGCCGCAATGAGTCCGGAGCCAACCTACACCTTATCAAATGATAGGCACGAAAAAGAGTCTGACAACTAGAAGGAATGATAGAAGTAGAAGAAGACATATGTCGAGATGGTTCTGATGTGCCAGCAATCTCTTCAAAGCTAGGGACGACCTCGTCATAAAATTCACCAATGATCGGAAGGCCACCAAGCATCTTTAAATCCCATAATGATATGGAAGCTTCACCGCGGGAAGAGAGAAATGTATTGGTAGCCGGACACCATGCTTCACAAAGAGCTTCAGCCATGCTTATGTCTCGATCATAAACAAACAATGAGGCCATGACAGAGTCGTAAACACCAGCTTGTTTCAGAGTCTGATTATTACGCCCCAGTATGAGTTCGGCCCATTCCCAATAGCCTGGGGAAGCTACAAAATCCCCACGTGAATTAAACCATCCCAACAGACCTCACGCCTGCAAATTCTATGGCCTAGAGTGACGAATGATGGTGGTTTAAGGTCATTCTGATGATGGCTGGCTTGTAATTTCAGGGCAGGTTTAAACAAACCTTTCTTCACCGAAGGATTTGATAAGGGGATCACCTCTTCTTTATCCTCTAAAGTCCAGTTGCTCAAGTGGTACAAGCTCGCTGAGTCAGAACGCCAAATTTTTGCACAATCACTTGTCGCTGATGTGTGAACGGGACATTTAGTAGTTCTGTCCGCATCATCATCTCCATTGGCCTTATCACAAATAAGCAAGAGCTCACGAGAATAACCTTTTTGCGCTTCCATTTCCTTTGCAAAAAATGGCACAGTCGCTACTCGAGTTCCAGGGATTCGAGAATTTTCACGAGGCTTGCCAAAAGAGGGTTCAGGAGCACGACGTGCCGAAACATTATTTATGACTGTCAAAAAAAAAATTTGGTCAAAGAAAAGTACATATGTTAAATATATACTTATGATAGGAGAAAGTCGAAGAGTCCGATGCAGAGGTAGAGGGTGATAAGAATCAACCCCGCCAAGTGTCCGATACAAAGGTAGAGGGCGATGAAAATCAACCCCGCCGAGAGTGAGGTAGAGGGCGATAAAAATCAACCCCGCCAAGAGTACAATCAAGGTTTGAGAGTTCAATTCAAAGTTGAAGTCTTTTTTGTTGTTTACAGCCTGAAATTTTCTCCTCGTCTTCGTTTTTTTTTCATCTGTATACAAGGTTGAAGAATAGTGAGTGAGGATTGCCAATGCTTGTTTCACTAAATTAATATTGTTATTGGATCGTTGGGATAATTATGGTCTAATGCTACTGCTGACGCCCACAACCTGCAAACTATTAGTTCCACTTGGACAATGTCTCTTGCTGGTTCTTTGCAATTGTCTCATGATTTGAGACTTTGCAGGAACCAGGGGCATAAGCAGTATAAGAGTGCATTTCAAAGGAGCATGTTACACTTATTGAGCGTCAGCCTTACATCTCGTGCTTCTTTTCTAAAAGAGGATTCTTGGAGAATTCGCCTCTCAGACAGTTTGTACAGGCCAATACATTCCGGTCCACACAGAAATAATGCTATTAGGTGTCATGCTTTACGATTGCCAGGCCAAATATTTGAATTTCCTGGTGTAAAAGCTGCAACTCCACACCAATTCGAACTGTGCAGAAAATTTATAGTGATGCTGACTTGGAAAATATACCATTTGGAGACTCATTTTATAACCATGGTGGAGTGGCATCTAACAGGCCCATGTTACTGATTGAACCTTCTTACAAGATTAATGGCGAAGATAGAACAAAAGGCCGTTCCTCACGTCCAGCTGGAGAACAAGACACTAAAACCGCAGCACGACTTGGTGTTGATGCTAAAGCAGACAACAAGGCCGGAGCAACACCAAAGCCTGACTCCAAGGCCAAAGGAACACCATCGATTGAACCCAAAGCAGATTCCAAGGTTGGAAGACAGATGATAAAGCAAACATGAAATCACCATCAAAAACCGAGACGCAAGTTTATTCGCTTGGCTTGGCTTGTCAAAAATATATATATACAAACTTCAAGGCCCATATTTACTTCACAACAAGTACGAACACATCTGTACCTTGAAGTGGGGGCATTTGTAGACTATAAAAAAAAAAATTTTTTGGGATTTAATTGGATAGAACAAAACATAGTCCACATGAGAAAAGGCCAAGTACATAATTAAGTTGGCTTAATTCTATTGGCCCAAATACATAATTAAGTTGGCCCAACTTTACTGGCCCAATACTACCAAAACCCTAGCTTTCCCTCTATATAAAGAGAGCTTCAGGTGAAGAAAAGGGCAGAGGAGAAATTGGCTAGCCTCCACAGGTTTTCATCTAGAGCAAATTCTCCAAGAGTGAAACAAGTCTTCATCAAAATTATTCATCAAAGTTCTTCAACAAGTTACCACGAAAGTTATTCATCAAAGTTCTTCAACAAGTCCCTACCAAAGTTATTCATCAAAGTTCTTCAACAAGTCTTCATCAAGTTGTTCTTCAACAAGTTTTCACTCAGTTCTTCATCAAATTTTCCACCAATCTACAGTCCATCACCAAGGAATACGAAGCCGTGGCCATTTCTTCAAGAGTCGAGATCAAGTCGTAAGACACTCGATCATTCCATTTTTACCATTCCCAGAGATCAAATCAGAGGATCATCTCAGAGAATCGAACTCATTCACATTTCTATCAAAGTTGTAATTTGTTACATTATTTTCGGATCTTATTTCTAGAACCGAAATTTGTGTGTATAGAATGTTTGGTGTGACAATGAAAATTCATGATGATCTAAAATCACCATATTTAGAAAAAATGAGATAATTAATGTAAAACTTGCAGTTTTCAAAACCGAATCGGTTCAACCGAGATCCCACTGGTCTCTCCGATCTGTAGAAGTGCAAGAACCAAGGTTCGTTCACTTGGTCAATAACCATCAAGATCCGGTCGGACCACACCGAATTCGAACCGGTTTTGGAGTTTGGAAAATGCTGAAAATTATTTTGTGTGTTAAATTATCATCGTAGATTTTTTACTAATCATCCATACTTAATTAATTATTGTATTAGTATTAACTAATTATTATAAATGGGAAAAAGACAAACAAAAAAGAAGCTTAATTAATAAAAACAATCTAGGAGAGGGCATCTTTTCTAACATTTGTTAAATACTTACCATGATATAGTAGCTAATACCATGTGTACTGCATGGTAGAGCTTTGAGGTGAAGAAAAACGAAGATATTTATAAAAATATTTGTCCATAATAAACACAATTGAAATGTCAAACAATGGAACATCCCTATCAACACGACTCCACTTAAATTCCTCACATACTTCAAACCCATACTCTTAGTTTTACTACTATATATATATCTAATCCCCCTCTTTTATTTTGGGTGAGGAGTAGAGTTAGGACCACTCCAATTTAAGACACTTTTACCCAATCCTAAGATAAAAGCCAACTTTGGCAATTTTGATTAATTCTAATTGTACCATTTCAAGCAAAATGGTGTCGGAAGACTAACATTCATCAACAAGGCCAAAACTCTGCCTTTTTCACCTTCGAAATGCTCTCCAAGACTACCACTGGCGATACATGCCCCATCACAGTCACCCTCTTGGTCTCGAGGTCAATGCTGAATGATGTAACCCCTGATTTTCAAGTATATATATGAACAAAAAGAAAATTAACTTTGCATTAGCCAATTTTGGTTAAGTCTTGATCAAAACAGATTGAAGAAATGTGTTTTTTGTGGTCCATTATCAGCCATGGTGATGTTGGTGGGTAGCTTTTTTTGATAAAAGAAACAAAAATGGTTATGCATTGGTAGGGAATTTTATAATAGGAGAAACTTCCTATCTAAAGAAAATTATATATAAAAAAACTTGTTGACCAAATCACGGGAACTCATGTGTTGGCTTAATCCATGCGAAACCCATTGCTACTTTTACTAAACTTTACAGGTGGGGAGAGCTTTTGCTTTAATTTGCACCAAATATAAACATTCAATGCCCCCATTTGCTTGGTTGGTGCAACTTGCAGACTTAATTTCAAACAAGCTGAAAATGATGTGAGAAAAGGGGCATCAAGGGTTTGGTCCATGCCAGATTTGGTTTCTTCAGAAAATATGACTTCAAAAAGTTTTCTTTTTCCCCAAGTTTGTGTCATTTAGTATGGTTATTAGTACATATAAACTTTTGTATAATTCAACTGAATTACTTGAGGGATTGATGAAATATACCTTCCATTTTGGATAAATGTTTCTTCACTTTACCAGCACAACCTTGGCAATGAAGTGAGACCCTCATGACAACAACCTGCATTGACTCATTTCCAGGACATAAAGACAATGTCACACAAAGATGTAGTTGTTCAATAAGTATGAGTACTTTCATATTCTGAATCTCTGATCAATAATTTAGAAACAGGGCATTGATTGTTAAAGTAATAGATCGATCAATAACTTATAACCGAGCAGTTTTATATAAGCCCTGATGTCTGGTAACCACATTAGATCCCAACTAATCAAGAACTAATTATAATTAAGTTATAATCAATTAAAATGCTGTTTGCTTCAATATTACATTACTGTAATTGACAGAATTAAATGTTCCTTAACAAAACAGATAACATAAAGAGTATGCTCAATTTATGTGAGAAGGATAGAACCAAACCGACCAAGGAACATAAATCATGGTTATGTGTCAAAAATGGAAAAGACAGTAGGTACTTATTGTGTATGTATATAGAAATTATTACAGCTTAGAAATTAATCCCAGCATTTATAATGAAATGTATGCAGGACAATTATAATTAGGTTGGCAATGCAAGAAAAGGGCCATACAATATATGTAAGTATATGTTCATGGAAGCTTAAACAATTAAAGTCTGACCTGGAAGACATGATCTGATGAAGCTAGTTGAAGTGGTTGTTTCTGAAGGGGCTTTGGCTGATCTTGTCGTTCAATTTGTTCCCTTCTGACAAAAGGAGTGAGAGTTTGTTTGGGTTTGGGTCTGATCTTATGATCAGCAGCAGCAAATCTTCGAGACTCAACAAGCTTTGAATATCTGGCATTGTTGAGAAGTCTGGAATCATCAATCAGCATTCTGTCAAGCCTTCTTGGCACCATAGCGGAGCGCGGATCAGCCACCATGCAACCTGCATTGACTGCGGTGGATTGGCACATAAAACCCCTCAACTTACCATTCTTCATCTTTCAAGCAAATTGGTGAGGAAGAAGAAGGTTTTGTTTAAGATAAGGAATGACTATTTTTTTGAAGATGGGAATAGTATATGAAAGTAGCTGCTAGAGTGTGTGATGAGTAAAAATGTGAGGAAGTGTAAATAAAAAGAAAGGGAAAAATATATGCATGCTACATTAATGACTTAGCTAACGAGAGCTAGGTCCTGTCTTGGAGGCAGTGTCACATTTTTATTTGCATTTCTCTCAATGCTTTCAACCTTCCTATCTTTGTCTCTGGTTAAATGTTGAAAAGCGACTTGTTTCATGAGATAAATTGACCCTTTTGAATTTTGATGACTAAATTAACTATTCTTCCTAGTAATAATAAACTTAATTTTGGTAATATCACATGTTATTATTATAATTATAAATAGTGCTATAACATTTGAATATGATCAAAAGGGAAAATCTTAAGAATTATGGAAGGAAATTACATGATTAAAGAGTTTAATGCTGTGTTCCCATTGTTGAAGAAGTGCAATTATTGTGTGGGAGCCAAGCCAACACAAGAATTGTTTAAACTTGAAAAGATTAGTGAAGAAGTAGTATTGTTGAAGGGTTAAAACTTAAATGTGTTAAGACAAAGGAGCAAAAACTGTTGGAACAATAAAGAATAAATGGGGTGGCAAAAGGAGAAGAAGAGAGGAATAAAAGAGGGAAAATTTCAGTTAAAGTGGCAGAAGAAAGTGGGGGGTATACAATAAATGAGTTCTTCACCTAGGTAATAAGACTGCCAAACATACAGTACAGAGCTGGTAACAAATACAACTAACATATTTTCAGACCCTGTTCTGTTCTTTCTCTCTGCTACTGATGCCCTGTCCATCTATCTGTCTTGTGTGTGTCTTATATGAGCATGGTTTTTAATTCTTGAAATTGACCTTCCAAACTGCCCAATGCCCATTGTTTCTCAATGCAATTACTTGTGTAATGTAAATGTCTTGATCTACCAAGATGAAGTTAAACGATATATAAGTAGTATTTTGAATTCAATATATGAATTCGGTAGCTAATGAATTACTTTGGCAGTAGTTTTAAATTTTAATAATCTCTAAATACATTGAACATAAGTTGAAGTGGCCGGAATCCGTCATCAATGGGGTGGTGGCGCAGTTGGCTAGCGCGTAGGTCTCATAGCTTGTTGAGTGATCCTGAGGTCGAGAGTTCGAGCCTCTCTCACCCCATTCTTTTCTTCTTTTGACCTCTTTAAACCTTGAATCCTTTTTTAACATTGAGTCTTTCTTTTGGTACGTCTAAATGCAAACAATTTTGTATGCGAACAGGCTCTCTGCCAACGGTAAAAATAGACATTGAAAAATTTTGGTTTAATAATAAACACTAGAAAACAAAGCATAAACTTAAACCCAAAGTCACAAGAACATATATACTACAAAGCAACACTCAAAAATATTTTAACTTGAGGCCATAATTATTGATTAAATTTTACTGATTCACATTCAGAAATGGTAGATAGATAGATAGGTAGTATATAACACAGCGGTTGCATTATTAAATAATTCCTGCGAAAAAACAAAAAAGGTAGATAGAAATGGACCCAATTTTTGTCAATGATGAGGCTATGAGTATTCAGCTTAACTACTTGTAGTTTTACCATACTATACTATAATACTACTACCAGAGTTGAGTACTTCTGGGTTCTGGGGTCTGGGAAGTGCCATGTGAAACAGAGTACTGTGTCCCTCACTCTGCTTTTCATCTTCTTAAATTCCCTTCACCAGTTCAGTTCCATGCTGCATTTCCTTCCTAATGACCCTACCCCAAAAATGGGATAACCTTTCGGCTTTCACCCTCCAATTTTGTCAGAAAATAAGGACCACCCTTGCCTATCCCTTCCTCCTCCTGCCACCCATCCATTTCTATGACTGCCCCAAGGGCCATGGCAATGTGAAATTATATAAAACAGTGAAGTAAAGTCCAAAGAATATAATTTCCCCATATTTGCATTGCATGTGAATAGTTACCTTATATATTAGGATTCCTAAAATTGGAAAAGATAGCATAGGAATCCAATGGTGGATCCAAAATTATGCCTAATCATTCGGAATGTCATGATTATTTTTATACAAATGAAGCTCAAAATGGGTAGATCTTATGGTGTAAGTAAATAAGAGGCCTTAATAATAATATTTGTGGGGTTGTGATTTGTATAACTTTATGATTATAAAACCCTAGAAGAGAAAAATAATTTACCTGGAAAGGTCGTTAGGATGAGTTTTTAAGATAA
>AWUE01021923.1:0-44199 GCA_001974825.2 Corchorus olitorius
AAGTTTATCAATTTTCTTATTTGAATTTACTAAAAAACTACAGGGCTATTAAGAACGAAAGTTAAACATTAATCAATTAAGAAGGTTATCGATCTCTGATGCAAAAAAAAAGAATAAAATTATCAATTTCCTCATCAAATGTTCATTAAAAAGCTATTTAAGTTATCAAAGGTTTTTGAATGATATCAATAAATTCAGTAATTAACCTTATACTGTTAGTAATTTTAGTAGCCTTTTATCAATAATGGTATTTGCCAATGTTCTTCTTTAATTTAAGGTTGTTAAAAAAGTTGTAAAGGTTATAAAAAATTTTATAGTATAAGGTAATTTAGTAACCTAACATCTTTAATAAATTTAGTAGCATTTTATCAATTTAATGAGGAGTATAATTTTCATATCTAAGATTAGTAAAAAAGTTGCGAAGATTATAAAAAAAAAAAGAAGCTATAGTCCTATCAACAAATTTAGTAAATTTATGTTTTTATTACTTTTAATAATTTTCGTCAATTATGAATGTTATTAATCTTGTAATCTAAAATTACTAAAAAGATTATAAAAGGTATTAAAATAGCTATAATGCTCTCTACAAACCTAATTGCGCTCTTGGATAATTTTAGTAACTTTTTATATAAAAAAAAGTTATGAATCTTCTTACTTAAAACTATTTAAGATTATATCAAAATAACTATAATGTTCGCTATCAAATAAGTTTTGAATGCTACTACTATATTCTAACTTGTACAAAAAAAAATCCCATTAAAATCACTTAATCCTAATTAATCCATAGTGGGGAGGGAATAATAAATACTTTTAAGGTTGTTTCCTTCCTCTTTTCATCTTATTTTTTTTTCTCTAAACCCTTTTTTGAAGAATTTCTCACCAATATTCATGATACGTAGGAAAATTTATTGGTTTAACAATTGAAACTTATCTAAAATTTCAAAACTATGAAGCTCTTGAAATTGATGAGAATCAGCTTTTTATTTTTAATTGAATGCAGCAAGTATCGTTTTTGGAATATAGAAAGCTCTCGATTTTTCTTTCTTCTCCTATTTTTGGATTTCATATTCTTTTGCAAATTAATTCGTTTTTACCTCAAATTAAATCTTTCGAAATTTTTTAACATCAATTAAGGCAAAGTTGTAAAGAAACTTACAATATTTTTTCTTGATTTTATGTTACATCTATTGCATTAAATTATTACTTTTATGTTTAATTAGATAAATTTAGTTAGAATTAATCCAGTGTTGTTACATAGATAGTATTATTAATCAAATATCAAGTGACATGTTCTTTATTAGATGCATAAAAAAAGACGTTTTCGGACCAAGACTTATCGAGTGACATGTTTTTTTATTAGATGCCTAAAAAAGACATTTTAGAACCAAGGCATGATGCTATCAACAAATTTAACAACCTTAATTATATTCTTAATTGATATCTTACATCTTTTAGTAAGTAATTAATACTGATTTTCTTACATAAGTAACCCCAAAAAAAACTTTTAGAGGTTATTAAAAAGGCTACGATGCTATCAATAAAAATTAAGTAACCTTAAATCCTTAGTAACTTAAGTAATAAGATAGTTATCAATTGTCTTACCTAAAATTACTAAAAAACTTGTATTGGTTATCCAAATTCCAAAAAGGTATTTTACAGTCTACTATATTTTTAATAACTTTACATTATTAGTAATATTGGTCGCTGATTAATTTTCTTATCTAAGATTACTTAATTAAAAGGTTATAAAAGTTATGAAAACATTATAGTATCTAGATTCAAATAATCTTACATCCTTATTAATTTTAGTAACTTTTTATGATCAATAATGAAGGTTACCAATTTAATTACTTAAATAATCTACTAAAAAGACTAAGTTATTAAAATTGTATTTACCAATGCTTACATTCTTAATATTTTTTTTTTGCCGAAAAACATTATAGTACTATCTAGATTCAAGTCATCTTACATCCTTATTGAAAACCGGATTGGGGTTGGCATTCTGGTACTTTTGTAGCAAAAAAAAGTCATCTTACATCCTTATTAATCTTAGTAACTTTTTATGATCAATAATGAAAGTTACCAATTTAATTACTTGAGTAATCTACTAAAAAAGCTATAAAAGTTTTTAAAATTGTATTTATCAATCCTTACATTCTTAATAACATTAGTAAACTTTCATCAATGGTGAAGATTTACCATTTTTTTCCCTCAAAAGTTACCGAAAAACCTATAATAATCATAAAAAATGTATTGTACTATCAACTAATTTAATGACCTTACACTATAAAGATACGTACAGTACTGATTTTCTTATCTAAGATTAATTACTTAAAAGGTTATGGAAAACATTATAGTACTATTTAGATTGAAAGAACCTTACATCCTTATTAATTTTAGTAACCTTTTATCATCAATAAAGTGTTACAAATTTCATTACTTAAATTTACTAAAAATGCTATAAAAGTTATTAAAATTGTATTTACCAATCCTTATTTTTTTAATAACATTAGTAAACTTTCATCAACGGTGAATATTTGCCATTTTTTTTCTCAAAAGTTACTGAAAAACCTATAATGATCACAAAAAAGGTATAGTACTATCCACTAATTCAATAACCTTACATCTTTTGTGATTTTGGTTATCATATTTCTTATTACATTTTTTGTAATTTTGATTATCATATTTCTTCAAAATCTCACAATTCAACCAAACATACCCGAACCTGTAAGTCAAATTTCCATATAAGGTTATAACTTATAACTAAACTTAGTGCAACATAAGGAAGTATAAAATTAGGTGTACAAAATTGGTTCCTAGTTACTAATTCATATGTCCTTCCTTTTTTTTGGTGATAGAGAAATAATTTATATACTATATATACGTATCTTTGGCAAGTTGAAGTAAAATTAAAATTGATATCTCGCTATAATTCTACCAAATTAATGAATGATCAATGTGATCTAAAATAACATAGCAAAAAGATAACGATCTTATTTAAGGTTACAAAAAAAAACTATAATGATCATTAAAAAGGCATTATACTACTTTCAACTAATTTTTTTTAGATAACTTTCAACTAATTTAATAACCTTACATTCTTAGCAATTTTGGTTATCAAATTTCTCATTTATGCTTACTAATTAGAAAGCTAAACTATAGTATTATATCAAGAAATGTAGCAATCTTACATGCTTAATAACTTTATCAATGGTGAATGTTATTAATTTTTTAAGTCTAAGATTACTAACAAAGTTGTAGTGAATAAGATACAACACATTATTATTATATATAAAACTATACCAAAAAAAAGTAGTTGAACATTAGTGGTTGATTTATTAAATTAAATTAGATCAATGTCAAACAAAATTTCAAAATTATAAAAGATATTAAAGATCCGATTTATTTATCAATGGTGAATGTTATTAATTTTTTAAGTCTAAGATTACTAACAAAGTTTTAGTGAATAAGATACAACACATTACTATTATATATATAGAACTATACCAAAAAAAATTAGTTGAACATTAGTGGTTGATTTATTAAATTAAATTAGATCAATATCAAACAAAATTTCAAAATTATAAAAGATATTAAGATCCGATTTATTTATTATTAAGGAAACATTATTTCTTTTTTTTAGCCAACAAAACAATATTTCTTTTTAGTGAATTACGTTTGCACAAATACCTAAGAATTTGAATTAAAAAAAATATCTAAGAATTTAATTAATGTAAGTATTTCAGTTATTATAGTATTACATTTAATTAATGTAAGCATTTAGTTATTATATATATTACATATGAATTAAAAATTAATTGAAATAAGGGTGCGGTAAAAGAAATTATAAATTTTAATATAATAATATATTTAATTTAATTGATAAATGAAATTACATATTGAACCATAAAAGTTTAATTTGATAAATACATGTTTACCCTTTAAATGAATACTAAACTTTTAAAATTAAAAAAGTTATTTTAGATATTTCAGGTCAATGGTTTTGAAGTTTATACTTATATAGTATATAGATATATATAATTACTCTTCTATTTAAAAGAAAATGCAAGGAAAATATTGAAGAATGAATACAGTGTCAAGTTTGTTGAAGGTGAATTAAGTAATACTTCAACAAAATGCACCCAAACAAATCCATAAAAAAATACACAAAATTTGGATAGAAACAATTTAATTTAACCTTTCTAGCTAACAACACAACAAATTTTTAGTGCGATTATACCATCACTAATACATTGGATCCCATCATTAACTCCGCAATTAAAACATTTTTTGGTGAAAGTAGCACTATGATGAGTGACCTATTGGAAAGTCCTCATGTTACACTCTTTTTTTATTTTGTGAAACAACTAGCTGCCAAAAAAAAAAGTTAACAACACAAATTTTAGTTGACCCTCGTATCTTGACTTGGTGGCTAGAGGATTGTTAGACGTGTGTAAGTTGAGGATAGAAAAAAAGTACATAAAAAATATTGTTAGCTAAAATTTCAAACAATAAACACGTAATTTTTGAGTGATTAAAATTATTACTATTAGAGTAGTAAAAATGAAATCTAACCCAAAGTAAAATTTTTGAAAGAAGAAAAAAAAGCCATTTGTTTTACTTTATTTGGTTTATGTATACGTGTTGTCCATCCATTAAATCTCCATTTTTTTTTTAAAAAAAAGAACAATTTTCTTGTTTCAATAGTTCAACAAACTAGCAAAAAAACGTTGTTGATAGTTGCGTAATTGATTAATAGAATATTAATTACGTAGTTTAATTTAATAATCTAAGAATCGCACATCACATATGAAAAGAACAAGGTAAATATGTTTTCTATTAAATTTGTTAGATGACTTTCCAGTTTCCACACTTCTCGAACTCTTGTTCTTCAAGTCCAAAGGTAACTATTTAACCATCAAAACAAGGGATGAAGTAGCTATTTAGATTTAATTCTTTATTTTGAATCTAATTAAGCGTAAAAGTTTGGATCGTCACCAAATTAGGTCCTTTTTTACGAAACCCTTATGTGTTGTGGATGAGTCAGAAACGTGTCATTACCACGTCATGCAAATTGCAAACCGCATAATACGTAAGGGCCCGTGCATTACAGGTGTGAGTCCTATAAAAAAATGGCTAATTTAGTTAATAACCCAAATTTTTAGAACTAATTAAATTTAATCTAAAAAATTAAGTTCAAATTGAGCACTTTTCTAAACTTTTAGTCTTGATTTGAATATTTATCCTAAAAAATAATTTGAATACTTGTCTATCATACCTTCAAGGAAGGAATATGAGTATTTTGGGCCAACCCGGCAAGAGGTGACCGAGGTCAAACCCCAAAAGCCTGAATTTTGTGAAACTTGATCCTTTATTGGGCCATACCTCTATTCCATTTAAGGTGTGGGCTTATTTTCTAAGATCCTATGCATTTAGATGCTTTAGGCTTTTTCTTTCTTTTTTTTTTGGCCGGAAAATAAGAGATGCTTTAGGCTAAAATGGAAAGCAATTGTGATTATTATGAAATTAAACAACAGTTTACACTCAAGCGAACAAACGTTGATTTTTTGGTGATTAGATATGAAGTATATTACAGTAAATAAACAAATGTTTATTTGTCAAAATGTTCAACAAAATAACCATTTAAAAACATGATTAAAATGTTTTATTTGCAGAAGACTTAGGGTCAGGTCAACACTTATGCCGTATTTGGGAGGGTAAGTAAGACCGGCTTCTAAATGTGGTTCAAGAGAAGACAACGAAGTTGCTCGTTTACTTGCTATGCTATTAAAAGACATTCACAAAAAAGGAATTAATAAGTTATTACATTAGAAATGACAAAAAAACAAAGGACAATTAAATTAAAATATTTAAAATCTACTTTGTAGTTTTTACGCACTTAAATTTTGTTTTAAATGGTAATCGCCATTAACAAGTGGTTGGTTCAAGTGGTTTGATATTTGTTCCCCTAAATAAAGTTTCGAGTTCAAGTCTTATAAATGAAGAAAATCATTGTTGAAAGAGGTTTACCCCGCTATGAACAAAATTAACATGTAATTAAAAAAAGAAATGGTAATCACCTCGTATAAAAAGTAAAAATTTTAACCGATTTGATGTTTAAATCGCAACTCTTTTATCCCCTCTAAACATAACTTCTAATGAAAAATGAAAAAAAAAAAATTGGTAGAATTAAACACAGAAGATATAATAATAATTTAAAAAGAACATGAAATTGCTTTACATATATATAAGAAAATAAATTCTAGTCATTTCCAATTATGAAGTACTCTATCAATAATTATTTACATTAGGTATTGTCCCGCGCGATGCGTGGGTCGTGTAAGTAATATTTGTTTTTTCTAAGACTCTTGAGAATTTAACAAAAGGATTGTACGCATTACTCGCGGAGTCTGCAAGGTCAATCTCGAGGGTGTAAACAGATATTCCATTTGCAATTTTGGTCTGCACAAGGCCAATTGATGCGATCCTACCCAATACATCTTTGATGTTAACAACAAAAAAAATTACGACAAAATTAGTTTTGAGTTAAGAAAATTAAAAATATTAAAGCTTAAATTTATGGTAATCAAAAGTCATGAGTAATCATAACCCACTCAACCAGTTAAAAGGAACATCACTCCTAACTCTTTCTGCCAGATCAGAGAAGTTGACAAACTCAACGATATGCATGGGAATAGTAGGGGGCACCTCATCTAAATCTTGCAAAAATCACTAACTTATTTCCTTCACCAAGATACTCCAATTCAACAATATCAACCAAAACACCATAAAAGTCACGCTCATTGTCGTTATAATAACTCACGTTTATACAAACTCCACTATTCATAGTTTTCTTATGTTCTCCATACTGCTCTGTATGAAACTTGAATCCATTAACATAGAATCCTTTGTAGAATGTGGCAATGTGTGACGGGCCTCTAGCTAGCTCATACATACGACTATCAACATCAATGCTAAACAAAAAAAATTCCGGCTGTAAGTTAATATATATTTGTAAAGTTCAAATTTCAATAACAAAAGGCACAAAGTCTTAGAACAAATGAAATACCTTCTCATCAACAATAACCATTTCCATACTAATTATCTTATCCGTGTCTCTATTGTCAATCACATTCCAAAGCCGATATACTCTCACCCTGACCTTCCAATCTTCACGTGTCGAAATTTAAATCGCTGATAAAATTGCAATCACCGGAAACTACAGAACTGTTTGGGGGTTAAAAAGAGTTATATATCTATATAAGAAAATATATACGGAATTGATTTAGATGGACTCAAAGAATTACCTCATGTTGAGAAGCGGGAGGATTGATAGCAAATAATACATTTTCGATATAATTAGAATATATATAATATTATAATAGGATAATAGGTGAAGGGGAAGGGGGATAATAAGATTGGGAGGTTGAAGTAGATTCTTGAGATTATAGGAGGACAAAAACTCAAAAGTAGTAACCTGAAGAAAACAAAAGAATGGAGAGCAGCAAATGATTAGACTAATAAAACAATTTATAGTGGAGAAATTGACATAACGTTAAAATTGAATAAATGCCCCAATGTAATAACGTTAATATTTATCATCATCATATTTAATAAAATTAAAATTGAATATAACGTTACGAATTAAAGATAGCGTTAATATTCATATTGTTATCTATAAGGTTTAATTAAAAAATTACTAAATATTTTAAATTAAAGTAACGTTAGTGGGACAATGATAAAAAGGATTAAAGACCCCCATTTGTTCCCCAAATATAATTTGGCGCATTAACTCCCCAAAGGGAGCCATACATACATAAATAGCTAAATGCTTGAATAATGGTCTAGTTTTTTCAAAAATACTCAATCTAATACATACATACATACATACATACATATATTTATATATAAATAGCTAAATGCTTGAATAATGGTCTAGTTTTTTCAAAAATACTCAATCTAAGGTTTAACATTTTTAATCTGATCAAATCAAGATACAACATTCTAATTTTGAGTCAAATATATGTTGGTCCCAAATGTGGAGCTAGAGGGGGGTGAATAGCCCACTTTAAAAATTTTGCTTCAAGTTAAGTGCTTTATATAACACAGAATATTAGTGCGACCAGATAAAGCAAGGAAACTAGTGGGAGTAATGAATACTCAGAAAAGACTAAAATACAACAAGTGTAATAAATGACAACGACAAGGATAATGAATGACAGTGCACGAAATTGACAGTGATGGCAGAGGGAGTAGATGAGAATGAATGGCATGCAATAAAGGCAATAAAGGCAGTATAACTAAAAGGGATTAATAGAAGCTTCGCTCAACACACGATTTATAGAGGTTCAGTCCACCCGACCTACGTCCTCTACCCCGGTTCTTCCCAACCAAGGATTTTCACCAAATCCACTAATCCGATGTAGTTACGGGCCTACACCAAGCCTTTACAACAACCAAGCTTTCCCCAAGCTTGAAACAACATCGAGCTTTAACCCTAGCTCGAACAATTGCTCCCCGCACTTAATCACAACCAAATTTACAAAGATTGAAGTGTGTAAATTAATCATAGATGATCGAAATACACAAGATAAGTTCTAGACAAGATTTACAAGAAGGGAGTTAAGCACAATCTTGATAAAACCAAGCAAATACAAGGGAATAGAGTGATGTACGGCTTGGGAAAGATTTTTAAGAGTAAATTCTTTCTTTTGGCTTCTTGAATGCTCAAAAACTACTTCCCAACGGTCATTTTATGCCTTAAATACGAATATGTCAAAACTAGCCGTTGGAGTGCCTGTTTGAATTAAATCCCATTATTTTGTCATTTTCTAGTGCTGGTGAAAGCTGTCTGATAGTGTTGTTGATCTTCCTTAGTCCCACTAAATTATGCTCCACAATTGATGGCACTGATTTTGGTCCAACTGTCTTTCTTCAGGATATGTCAGTTCTTCATATGCATCTTCTTGATCTGGCTTTAGTCCTACTAAATTGGTTTCCGATTTATGCCTTAGACTAAGTCTTCTTTAATCTCATCTTGACTTGTACTCATTGAGGATGGCTTCAGTCGTAGTGTGTTTCTTCTGTGATATTTAGCTTTAAGTGGATTGGTTTGCGCACAACCATACTTCAAGTATGTCACTCAATTTGTCACTGCACACTAGATAGCTTGGTTAGTCTCACTAATGCAGATTGTTTTGTTATCATCAAAAACTATGGAGTCAACAATCTCCCCCTTTTTGATGATGACAAAACACTCCTTGAATTGAAGTGTTATCAACTAAATAAATAGATATATTCAGTTAGAAATATATACCAAGCTCCCCCTGAGTGTAAGCACTATTTTCAGGAACATTTAGTCAGAACAATAAAGCTTGCGAGATTGATCAGAGCAAGGATGCTATAACAGAAATAAGCATTATAGCAGTTTATTTGAGAGCATCAGGAACAACGACCAACCAGCAGTATCTATCTCACAGAATCTCATTATCACTAAGCAGTTAGTGGCATCAAGAGATATTCAAGAATTCGTCCCACTAAATGCTATAAAGGGGTGAATAAAAATACTGATACCAACTTGATTTGCAAAGTAGTTACTCTATCAGTCTTTG
Source organism: Corchorus olitorius (assembly GCA_001974825.2). Lineage (NCBI taxonomy): Eukaryota > Viridiplantae > Streptophyta > Magnoliopsida > Malvales > Malvaceae > Corchorus > Corchorus olitorius. Next base: position 9,612 of record AWUE01021923.1, read on the forward strand.
CATTAAGCTTTAAACTCCCCTTTTGTGTAGTTAATTCATCAACCCCTGCGACCCCAACCCGCATGTCGTAAAGTTGTCTTTATGCCATGCAAGGTACATCATGCAAAAGAATTTGTTCTCACTAAAGCGCAGGCATGAATTAGTTTGACTAACTCAGTAGCTGAAGATTCAATTCAGGTCCTGTATTTTCTCCCCCTTTTTGTCATAATCAACAAAAGGGTTCAAAAATCCTGCAAAACAGAGTTAGGAAACACAAACACGGTGCAAAAATCCTTAAGAGAAGGAATTCAAAAGCAGCATTAAAACCAAAGCACCTCGCTCAGATAAAAAGTAGTCACATCAGAATCCAAAGGCACATCAGTGCCATTAAAGAAAGAGGGAGGAGAATGAAAAAAACAGAATTAAAACAAATTATCCAAGGCACAGATAGGTGCCACAAATATCCAAAATGCATGAAAATGAAATGAAATACATGAATATGCAGGAGTGCTGGATGCTTAGGTCTTCTTGATTCGCTTTGACTGCCGTACTCCAAGCGCCTTGGCTGGCTTGGATGCTGCTGCAGGGATTGCTTCAGAATTTTCTTCCACATTGGGATGCTTGGTCCTCGACCTTTTCTTGGGGACAGAGGGAGAAACCTGCAAGTGTTCTGAAGCAACATTACTTTCAGTAGCATGCATTGGCTCTTCAATGTTGGCAGTGCTGGCTTTCTTTGTGACTTTCTTCTTTGGTTTCAGGACAGGAGAAGCCTTTTTGACTGGAGAGGGAGCCGTGCTGGAGGATGTTTTTTTGCTTAGCCTTGGGACATGCTGGAGCAGTGGCAAGAGGTTCCAATCCTACTAGGATCTCAGCAGTAGTTAAGCTCATATCAGTGGGGTCAGGATTAGTCTCACGAGGAACTTCTGAGATATTAGTCACATTAATTTCAATTGACATGTTCTCATCCTCACTTGCTCCTTTGCTCTGACCTAAAGTGTCAACTTCAGCGGTCAAAATACCCAGGAGGTCCCTCTACTTTCACAAAAAAATCAATTTCGTCCATCTACTAAAAAAACAATCAATTTAGTCCCTATACTTTGCACTTTGGGTTAATTTCGTCCCTCAAATAGGAAATTGGGTTAATTGGGTCCTTTTAGTAACGGAAGAAATTGGAACCGTTAACACTTGCTAACGTGTCACGTTAAATAATGACACATCAGCAGACACGTCACTTTTTCTGGGATGAAAAAATAAAAAGCATTTTAAAAAGAAGAAATTAAAAATTACGGGGAAAAAAAGCAAAAACCCTTTTTTTCCCAAACCCTAAATTGCTTGCTACTCACCAAAAATTGCCGCCACCCATTTTCTCTTCCTCTTACCCTTCCTCTCGCACCACCTCACGCTTGACCGGGCACTGTTTTGGGTTTTCTAATCTGTACTTAAAAGAAAAGCCATTGTTTTGAATCGAAGCTTTGAAGAGGAATTAGCAATGGTAATGGTGTTATAAAAATGGGGTTTCGAAGTTGGTTCTTTGGACTGGAGTGGTGGAACCAAAGAAGCTTGGACTTCTTGCAAATTGACAGAGGGAATATATATACCATGGAGGATATACTGACACAGCTGAAAAAGGAGATGGCGCCCTCATGGCGTTCTCCAATTACTTGTCCTTCCCTTGTTTATCCTTTTCTTTGTTGAACTCTGTTTTAGGGAATGCTGTTTGATTAATGGGATTTCATCCGTGTGTCAAATCATGACTTCTGCTAAGGTTATTCAAAAATTTTGAGCAACTATTATTTATGTAATTTTAGGTGTTAAAGACTAAAAAGTTGCTTGGGAAGTGGGAATCATGTGTTGAAAAGCTTGCTAGACAAAATTCCAAACTTGCAATCATAAGTGGAAACATGTTTTGCCTTTTTCATTTCGAGACAAAGATGAAGATTTAATTCATGGCAAGCAAGCATGTTTAATTTTTCTTCTCTCCTTGTTAAAATTTTCGGTGCCATAGCATTTTCATAATTGAGATGTTTCAATTCTCATAGATTAGAGTACACTAATTTGGAAATTATTGAGATTGGAAAATATTAGTCGTAGTCGTAGATAAGCTTACTGGGTTGTTGTCTGCATGTTCATAAGTATTCGATTAAGATGAACTATGTATAAGGAAAGGAAAAATGTTTTTTAAAATTTTCAAAAATTTTATTTAAAATTATATTCAAAAAGTGTTTGAGATGAAGTATTATGATGGTTGTACATGGATTTTAGATGAATCTGACGAATGGGATCTGATATCTTTCAAGGAAGGTTGAAGGTGTTCTTGAACATTCAAAATGTTCATCTTTTGTTCTTGAAGAAGTAGTGTTTGATCTATTTTGGGAAAGAAAATATAAAAATTGTGTGTTTTTAAAAATTTTAAAATTATATATTTTTTAATTTCTAAAAAAAATTTGAAAATTCATGGTGGGTTCCACATGTAAGCCACGTCATTAGTTAACTGTACACGTCAGCAATTTAACAACTTTAGTAAGTGAAGGGACGAAATTGACCCAAAATGCAAAGTAGAGGGACTAAATTAATCGTTTTTTAGTAGAGGGATGAAATTGATTTTTTTGTGAAAGTAGAGGGATCTTCTGGGTATTTTGACCCAACTTCAGCATCTTTACCATCTTCTGCATTAGTATTGTGCCCTGATGCCAGATTTTCAGCATCTTGCTCAACATTCTCAGCATGTTCTTTCTCTGTTTCATTGAGTTCTTCTTCTGATTTTCCTTCTTCAGTTTTCTCATTGTCTTCATCATCATCATCATCATCATCTTCTTCTTCTTCTTCTTCATCGTCAGGTAGATTTTTTTCTTCTTCATCTTCAAGTTCTTCTTCTTCCTCTTCATCTACTGTTTCTTTTATTTCTTCTTCTTTTTCTTCTTCTGCTTCTTCAATATTCTCTTCCTCAAGATGTGCTTCCTCAACCCCTTGTTGCTGCTGTTCTTCGGTTGGAGGATTTGGATTAACAGAGGTACCTTGATCTGGGTCATCAAGGTTATCAAAGCTAAATGTTCTTCCAAGCATATGATCAGCCATGACATTCAGAATTTTGAGGCTGTTGCGATGATACTGCAGATTTGATTTTTGCATCTGGATCATATTAGCATTTACAACAGCTAATCCATTTGTTATGTTTTCAATGGCCTGGGCAATTTGAGAGTCTTTGGCAGTGGTTTGCACGAATCTTGTCTGAGTTATATCGGACAGAGGAGAGTAGATGACTTGCATATCTTTGTGTTCCTTCATTTTAGTATTTGTTATCTCCCCGAGTGCAGTAACTACTGTTCCAAATCTGCAGGACATGCTATTTTTCTTTGAAGCTGTTTTCTTGATTTCATTGATGATAATTTAAGCCAGATTTACCTTTGTGCCAGTCCAAATGCAGTAAAGCAACCAAATGTCTTTCTGATTGATGTAGTCCTAGTCAATGAATAAAATACCGGACCAGAGGCCATACCAGTGAGGCCACCGATATCCGGTTCAACCGATTGAACCGGTGGTTCCGTTTAAGAGCTTTTTTTGAAATAAAATATTTTTTAGTATGAAATAAATATAATATATAATGAAATAATCATTAAATAACACTTTAGTGGAGTGGTTAAGTCTTTTGTCTTCATTCAAAGTGTGTTGGGTTCGATTCTTACTATTTGCAATTGTTTTTTTAAAATTTTTCAAAATGAAAAAAGTTGACCAAGTCTAAAACCGGTAAACCGGCCGGTTCAACCATGGTTGAACCGAGTCTACGCCGGTACGTTGACTTGACAATTTTATCACATACCGGTACCGGTCCGGTACGGTATTTTATTCACTGGTCCTGGCTTCCTTGCTTATACAGAGACTGTGGCTGATGAAGTGATGTGTGAGCTTTGCTTGAACATTCAACAGTTTCCTTTTAGCTTGAGAATCAGGCATTTTCTCGTCCTTGCCACTGATGGTCTTCCATGCTTTATTATAATCAAAAGATTTTGGCGGTTCACAGTCACCTTCATTTCCTTCAATTTTCAGTAAAAGCCCTAACATACTTGTAATGATGGCTACTTCCTTTCCATAGATAAAGGCATGTAAGCTGTCTTGGTTCCATTCCTTTTTGCCATTATACTCAGCTTCCGTAAGAACAATACTTGTATAGAATTCTTTGATTGCATTCTTACTAGCTTTAACATGGTTAAACTGAGTGATTCCTAGCCACCCAACTTTTTCTAATTTTTTGTGCAGAGATTTGTATTCAGGATTTTTCGAGAGATGCTTCCAATCGATAGTTTTAGTGCCAGAGAGCTTAAAGTGCTTTAAACCAGCATACCTTAATTTGTGCCAGCCATCTCTGAAGTTATTATCTGGAACCTCGTATTTAGAGTTCTTCTGAGAAGTTTTCGGTGCAGACTTTTTCTGTGGAGAGCTGCTTTCAGCGGCTATTCCTTTTCCTTTGTTTTTCGCTTTTGGAATTGCTTCCTTTTGTGATCCTTCAGCCTTGTTGTTTTTCTTTTCTTTCTGCGATTCTTTCACCATCTTTTCAAGAAGGAGTTTCCAGCGAGACAGAGGATCCAGTGCTATAGAGGTGCAGAGATGCAAATGCGAAAAGAAGAGAAGATGAGATAGATTTAGGGTTTGCTCGAGAGAAAAATTGAGAGGGAATTGGAGAGAGAGGGATTTGAAAGAGAGAGAGTGTTTTAGTTGGAATAAAGAAAGGAGAGAGAATTTTGAGGTTTTTGAAAGGAGAGATAATTTTGGGAAGTGGAGAGTTTTAAAACTCAAACGCCACTCGACAGAAAATTAGGAGGGAAAAATCCCGCATAAAATTTTGCTAACGTGTCAGGATGAAATCCTGACAGTTATCAAATTAGTGGCACTAAAGTCAAGGCTGATTTTAGTGTGAGCAAACCTTAGGCAAAAATGAGTAATGCATGATCATACATGACATGCATCTATCATTCCTAATTCATTTCTGATGCGACTAAAATGCTCATCACACAATGGTTTAATGAATATGTCAGCCAATTGATGCAAGGTATCAACAAACTTAATTGTGATATCACCTTTTTGGACATGATCCCGAATGAAGTGATATTTTATCTCGATGTGCTTGGTGTGTGAGTGCTGAACTGCGTTCTTGGTAATGCTGATTGCACTGGTGTTATCACACAGCAAGGGCACCTTCTTTACATCAATTCCAAAGTCTCTCAGTTGTTGCTTAATCCAAAGAATTTGAGCACAGCAACTTCCAGCAGCAATATACTCAACCTCGGCTGTTGAGAGAGCCACTGAGTTTTGCTTTCTACATGACCATGAGACAAGTGCACTTGCAATGAATTAACAAGTCCCACTGGTGCTTTTACGATCAGTTTTGCTGCCAGCAAAGTCTGTATCAGAATATCATACAAGTTCCAAACCTGTTCCCTTTGGATACCACATGCCTAGACCTGTAGTTCCCAAGAGACACCTAAAAATTCTCTTGACAGCAGAAATGTGAGATTCTTTGGGGCAAGATCGAAATCTTGCACACAAGCATACACTAAAAAGAATATCAGGTATACTAGCAGTTAAATATAGAAGTGATCCAATCATAGCTCGATAGAGCTTTTGATTCACTTCTTTACCTTTCTCATCCGAGTCCAGTTTAGTCCCACTAGCCATAGGTATTTTCATTGTTTTGCTCTCGTGCATGTTGAATTTCTTCAACATTTCTTTAGTGTATTGTGCTTGACTGATAAAGATACCATCCTTGCATTGTTTGATTTGTAATCCAAGAAAGAAGGTCAGCTCACCCATCATGCTCATCTCAAATTCACCCTGCATTTCCTTAGCAAAGTACTCACAAATACTTTCATTAGTGACACCAAAAATGATATCATCAACATATATCTAAACTACAAGCAGATTAGTGCCTTTCCTTTTCAGGAACAGCGTAGTATCAACACTCCCTCTTATAAAACCTTTTTGTAACAGAAACTTTGACAGTCTTTCATACCAAGCTCTAGGAGCTTGTTTGAGACCATACAAAACTTTGTGCAATCTGAAAACATCATTTGGTCTTTGAAATCTTCAAAATCAGGAGGTTGTTTAACATACACTTCCTCTTGAATGTAACCATTCTGGAAAGCACTTTTCACATCTATTTGAAACAGTTTAAAGTCCATATGACAAGCAAATGCAAGTAAAAGACGAATAGCCTCTAACCTGGCAACATGAGCAAAGGTTTCATCATAATCAATGCCTTCTTCCTGGTTATAGCCTTTGGCTACCAGTCGGGTCTTGTTTCTTACCACTCTACCAGTTTCATTTATTTTGTTTCTGAAAACCCATTTAGTGCCAACAATCGGGTGATCATCAGGTCTTGGCACTAAAGTCTAGACTTTGCTTCATTCAAACTGGTTGAGCTCTTCTTGCATTGTTGTCATCCAACTTTCTTCTTTTTCTGCTTCTTCAAATGTTTTTGGTTCCACTTGTGAAATGAATGCAGCAAATTCACAAGTCTCTTTAAGTCCACTTCTTGTTCTCAAAACTTTAACAGTCTTTCATACCAAGCTCTAGGAGCTTGTTTGAGACCATACAAAACTTTGTGCAATCTGAAAACATCATTTGGTCTTTGAAATCTTCAAAATCAGGAGGTTGTTTAACATACACTTCCTCTTGAATGTAACCATTCAGGAAAGCACTTTTCACATCTATTTGAAACAGTTTAAAGTCCATATGACAAGCAAATGCAAGTAAAAGACGAATAGCCTTTAACCTGGCAACATGAGCAAAGGTTTCATCATAATCAATGCCTTCTTCCTGGTTATAGCCTTTGGCTACCAGTCGGGTCTTGTTTCTTACCACTCTACCAGTTTCATTTATTTTGTTTCTGAAAACCCATTTAGTGCCAACAATCGGGTGATCATCAGGTCTTGGCACTAAAGTCTAGACTTTGCTTCATTCAAACTAGTTGAGCTCTTCTTGCATTGTTGTCATCCAACTTTCTTCTTTTTCTGCTTCTTCAAATGTTTTTGGTTCCACTTGTGAAATGAATGCAGCAAATTCACAAGTCTCTTTAAGTCCATTTCTTGTTCTCAATCCTTCTCTAGGATCACCGATGATCTGATCAATTGGGTGACTCCTTGCATGTTTCCACGCTCTTGGAAGATCATTATGTTAAACTTCCACTCTCTGCAAACTTTCTATAGGAGGATCTTCTTTTTTAGTATTCTTTTCTTTATCTTTCGGAACTGTATTAGTGTCATCAATTTGCATCTATCTCATGCTCGTACTAATTTCACTTGCATCATCATCATCATCCACTACCTTTCTTGGTGGAGCATTAGTTTCATAAAAAACAACATGAATTGATTCCTCAACAACTAAAGAAGATTTGTTAAACACTTTGTAAGCTTTAGAATTTAGGGCATAGCCCAAAAAAATAGCTTCATCACTTTTGGCATCAAATTTCCCAATGGTGTGTTTTCCGTTGTTCAAAACAAAACACTTGCAGCCAAAGCTTCTAAAGTGAGAAATGTTTGGTTTTCTCCCTTTATAGAGCTCATAAGGAGTCTTTGAAAGCATAGGTCTGATGAAGACCCTGTTTAAAATATAAGTTGCAGTTTGAGTGGCCCCAGCCCAAAAATATTTTGGTAAATTGTTTTCACAAATCCTAGTTCTGGCCATGTCTTTTAGTGTTCTGTTCTTTCGTTCCACCACACCATTCTGTTGTGGGGTTCTGGGAGTAGTGAAATTGTGAGAAAAACCATTTTCGATGCAAAAGTTTTCAAAATCATTATGAACTCACCACCATGGTCACTTCTAATGCCATTAATGTTGTAGCCTTTCTCATTCTGAACAATCTTACAGTGTTTAGCAAATACTTCTAAAGCTTCATCTTTATGACTAAGAAAGTAAACCCAAGTATATCTAGAGTAATCGTCAACAATCACAAAGCCATAAGATTTACGTCCCATACACATGACATCAATAGGACCAAACAGATCCATGTGCACAAGCTCAAGTGGTCTTGAGGTTGAGACAACATTCTTTGACTTCAATGAACTTCTGACTTGCTTTCCAAACTAATATGCTTCACATACCTTGTCATTATCGAACTTCAGTTTGGGCAGGCCTTTAACTAGATCTTTTCTCACCAGTTTGGATATAGTTTTCATGCTTGTATGACCTAATCTTTTATGCCATAACCAGCTATGAGAAGCATTGTTAGCCATCAAACAGATATTATCTCCCAAGATTAAATCATCAAGAAAGATAACATATACATTACCGTGCCACTTACCAACAGACTTGAGCTTGTCTGTTTTGATGTCAAATACTTGGGATAAGTGAGAGTCAAAGCATACTCTGTGTCATTTGTCACAAAGTTGACTAATGCTTAGAAGGTTGTGCTTCAGACCTTTCACAAAGCAGACATGAGTGATCTGAGCAGAGCCTTTGCCAACGGTTCCAATTCCTTGTATTTTCCCTTTTGAGTTGTCACCAAAGGTGACATTTCCTCCATTTTTCATTTTAAGCTCTTTGAACATCTTTTTCTCTCCTGTCATGTGTCTTGAACAGCCACTGTCCATGTACCAAGGCTGCTTTTCCTTCGGTTGAGCCTTTAAACAGTAGTCTTGTTGCTCTTGCTCAACCTGCATACACACATTTTCAGTTTGTTGTTTTAGGTACCCATACTTTGATGGGTCCTTGGGGGTTAGCAACAACATATGTACCTTTAGGCACCCAAACTAACTTAGTTCGGGAAGGATACCCATCTCTCTGATAGCATTCAGGAGATTGGTGACCTTTTCTGCCGCATGTATAACAAGTCATAGCTCTAGGCCTAAAGTGCCTTCTGTTATAGATTTTATTAGTTCGAGCAATTTGTATGTTGTTGTTAGTGACAACAGTTTTCTCATTCTTCATTTCTTCTAATTGTTTTGACAGTTTCTCATTTTCAGCTTTAGCATGTTCAAAGTCAGCAAATAAAGCATCATATTTTTCAGTCATGCTATTAAGGTTGTTTTTAGTGGATTCCAAATCAAGCATTATCTCAGTGTTTCTTTTCTTCAAACATTTGTACTGTACAACAGCATGCTCACATTCTTCAAATAATTTTTCATATTCATCATGCATTTCATCAACAGAAATTTCAGATAGATCAGGGGTTACCTCAAGGTTTTCTTCCTCTGCCATAAGACATAGGTTGGCCTTGGCTCCTTGTTCATCATCACTGGTTTCAGAATCAGACACATCACTATCTGACCAGGTACCAGCAACCATTGTTCTTTTCTTCTTCTTATCTTTTCCAGGAGCTTCCTTCTTGTTGTGTGGACAGTCACTTTTGATGTGACCAGACTTCCAACAACCGAAGCAGGTAAATTGATTTTCCTTGTGATCATAATTTCTGTATCTTTCTCTATCATTTCTGAATCTGTCTTTTTCATTTCTGTATTTGTCTCTTCTATAGCCTCTTTTGTAGATGATTGGTTTCTTCTTCCTTTCAGTCTTTTAAACTTACGAGCTACCATTGCAGATTCATTGTCATCATCAGATGAGTCGCTCTCACCCAAAGTTAGTTGCTCTATTTCCTCTTCTAGAGTAGAGACTTTACGAGCAAGCCCCTTTTTCTTTTCAGTATTCTTATTGTCGTGATCATCTTCATGTTTTAATTCCCTTTCATATGTGAGTAATGATCTACAAATATCATCCAGTGTAGTGGTGTTCAAGTTTCTACATTCCCAAATGGCCAAAGTTTTGGGTCTCCAAGACTTTGGAAGAGCCCTGAGCAACTTTTTCACCATATCACTTTCTGAATAAACCTTTCCCAGTTGCTTAAGCTGATTAGTGATATTTGCAAATCTATCATACATTTCTGTGATAGATTCATCTAGTTTCATTTTGAAGGATTCATAATCAAGAGTAAGTAGATTAATTTTTGATTCCTTCACTAAGGAAGTTCCCTCATGAGTAACTTCCAATTTGTCCTAGATTTCTTTGGTTGTTTCACAGCTGGCAACTCTGTTATACTCAGAAGCATTAAGAGCACAATGTAGAGTATTGACAACTTTGAAATTCATTTGGACTTTGCTATCTTCTGCAGTCCATCTGCCCCATTCTTTTGGGACTTCCTGTCCAGCCTCATTCCTTTCTTTGGAACGAATGGACCTTGGACAACCACTTTCCACATTTCAAAGTCACAGGCTTTCATAAAGACAGCCATTCTGTTTTTCCAACATTGATAATTAGTCCCATCAAACAGAGGAGATCTGTGTGCGGACTGGCCTTCCACGATTGTGTTTGCAGCATTCTGTGAGGAGCTTCCATCAGGCATATTGGATCTCTGTTATGGATGTTAGTCCAGTTGATCAAGAGGGAGGCTCTGATACCAATTGTTGGTCCCAAATGTGGTGCTAGAGGGTGGTGAATAACCTACTTTAAAAATTTCTCTTCAAGTTAAGTGCTTTTTGCAACACAGAATATTAGTGCGACCAGATAGAGCAAGGAAACTAGTGGGAGCAATGAATACTCAGAAAAGACAGAAATACAACAAGTGTAATAAATGACAATGGTAGGGATAATGGATGACAGTGCACAGAATTGACAGTAATGGCAGAGGGAGTAGATGAGAATGAATGGCATGCAATAAAGGCAGTATAACTAAAAGGGACTAGTAGAAGCTTAGCTCAACACACGATTTATAGAGGTTCGGTCCACCCGACTTACGTCTTCTACCCTGACTCTTCCCAACCAAGGATTTTCACCAAATCCACTAATCCAATATAGTTACGGGCCTACACCAAGCCTTTATAACAACCAAGCTTGAATCAACACCGAGCTTTAACCCTAGCTCGAACAATTGCTCCTCGCACTTAATCACAACCAAATTTACAAAGATTGAAGTGTGTAAACTAATCCTTGATGATCGAAATACACAAGATAAGTTTTAGACAAGATTTACAAGAAGGGAGTTAAGAACAATCTTGATAAAACCAAGCAAATACAAAGGAATAGAGTGATGTATGGCTTGGGAGAGATTCTTAAGAGTAAATGCTTTCTTTTGGCTTCTTAAATGCTCAAAAACTACTTCCCAACGGTCATTTTATGCCTTAAATACGAATCTGTCAAAACTAGTCGTTGGAGCGCCCGTTTGAATTAAATCTCGTTATTTTGTCGTTTTCTGGCGCTGGTGAAAGCTGTCTGATAATACTGTCGATCTTCCTTAGTCCCATTAAATTATGCTCCACAACTGATGGCACTGATTTTGGTCCAACTGTCTTTCTTCAGGATATGTCAGTTCTTCATATGCATCTTCTTGATCTGGCTTTAGTCCCACTAAATTGGTTTCTGATTTATGCCCTAGACTAAGTCTTCTATAATCTCATCTTGACTTGTACTCATTGAGGAGGGTTTCAGTTGTAGTGTGTTTCTTCTGTGATATTGAGCTTTAAGTGGATTGGTTTGCGCACAACCATACTTCAAATATGTCACTCAATTTGTCACTGCACACTAGATAGCTTGGTAAATCTCATTAATGCAGAATGTTTTGTTATCATCACAAACTATCAACAATATAGATATGATAGTATAATTAATGGGTTGAAATTTCCATTTTCTGATGCCTTGTGTCAATTTTTCAATGGCTAATAATCACGTCGAGTCCTTATTCGAGTTGAAATTAAAATGTTACAATCGACCAAATTTAAAGGTTGAACCCTAATTAAGTATTTTTATAAATATTAAACCCTTATTTAAACAATTAGGTAACAAGCCCCGTGGGTAGTTTAGTGGCAAGAAGCGAGTGTAAAATTTTGAGTTTGAGTAAACGTAATGTTTTTCTCACATAAACTCTTGCTTGTTTCCACCTTGTGTTAAGATCCACTCTTGTCACTCCACACTAACTGCTTAGGATGCAATCGAGTAGGGTACCCACGAACTTTGAGGTACCCATACCCTAACCCTATTATTTTCTAGGGTCCCCGAACCTATAACTACCCGGTTATTTTTCAAAATCACTACTCGTACCCTATTCGTATAAAATATCAGTTACCCGCTAACTACCCGAACCCGATAAAAAAACCCGAATAATTTTTTTGCATTATAATTAAATACTAATAAATTAATTAAAATTATATGAGTAAATTAAAATTAACTTGTATTATTGTAAAACAAAGTTAAAAATTATATTTTAAAAATTAGGTTGGTTATGAATAATTTTTAAGTAAAAATATAATATATATATATATATAAATAAAAAATTCAATATTAAAATAATGAATTGGTAACCAGGTTCGGGTAGTGGGTACCCTAAGATCACTACTCGAACCCTACTCGAATCCGTCACGGGTACTAAAACTACTACTCGTACCCTACCCTAACCCGATTATATAATACCCTAACCCTATTTAACCAGGTCGAGTAGTGTCGGGCACTCTATTGTCTACTACCCATCTGCATCCCTGCTACTGCTCGTAGGTGTGCCCCTCGTCATGGAGTCACCAAAGTTTAAGAGAGAGCGGAGAGCTTAGAGCCCCTGGGTCAATGACGCCCACCAAGAACCTTTTTTTTTTTAAATAATAATTAGGTAACTGTGTGCGCCAAAAAAATCTTTTTGAAGACTTTGGTGAAAATGGTACCGGACGTGCCAATCAATTTTGTTGCAAAAATTGATAAAAAAGTACAAGGAAAGTAAAAATTGCTTTAAGTGTAGCAAAATGTAAATAATCAAACGATTTGCAGAGTCTGAATCAAAGTCACACGAAAGTATTTAAATCATTGATTCCAGATTCAAAAATAAATGATTACTATTGAAAAGGTATTTTCTTGAAATGAAAGGAAAAATAACAAGATATTATTTTGATTGCAAGGAGAATGCAAATACAAGAGTTGTCTTCTAAGAACAAGATTGAAAAAAGTAAAATGATGAACAAGTGTAGAACTTGATTGACAAATGAGAGTAAAAGTTTGAGAGTTGAATAGTTGAGAGATAAAGCTCTGGGCAAGTTGTTATTGATGTGTTTTGAGAGTGTTCAATGGGGTTCAAAATGTTGCTGCTGCTGCTCTTTATATAGGGCTCGGCCTGGCTAGGGTTGTTGCAATCCGACGGCTCAATGACTCCATCTTGCTTCCACCTCATCAAATGCATTTAAATCCTGATCCATCATCCATTTGAATAAGGAAATTTCATCAAATCAACCAAGAAAGACTCTGTCACGCCTTGGACTGTGGAATGTGATTACTTTCACATTTAAATGTCAAATTTCGGAATTAATTGCAGCCCATAGCCTCGGTGCAGCAAACATGGGTGTAAAAGCAAGTGCGGAGTGGCCAAATGGTGCTGAAAACTGCTTCCAAGTGCCACAAAACTTGAACTTTATCAATTGAACATTGAATTATGCTCATTGCCATGCCACTAAGATCATATGTCAATATCATGAAAAATCGATTAAGGAAATGGCTTAAACCGGGGTCAAACAGTCATACTGTCCTTAATTGAAAACTTATCAAAAGTTACAATAAGTGTCAGACATGGCTCGATTTCTCCATATAGCATTTAAAGTCCATGTAGGCTAATCTTTTAGGCTAATGGTGAAATCGCCAAGCAAAAATCGTCCTGAGATTGAATTCTGTCCTTAATTGCACAAAAGTGAAAAGTTACTTTTGAGTTCGAAATAAGCTGAAATTTGGACATTATATTTATTATAACTTGCTGAATATAGTTAGTAAAGGACAAAACCTCAAAATCATCCATCTTCATCCTCGAATTTGAAACCCTAATTCCTTTGTCCTTAATTGAAAACTTGTCAAAAGTTCATCCAAGAAAGGCCTGAATTCAATTTTTTCAGAGGCATGGACCGGTCTAACCCAATTTATTCGGCAAATGGGGCGGCCAAAATATATTTTAAATAAAAATTATCTAATTTCCTTAATTTCAATAATTTCCTTAATAAATTTAGGAAATATTAAGGAAACAAAATCAAAGTTCAACTCTTTTCCTAGTTGATTTTGGCCTAAAGTGAATCAAATCCATTCATCCATAAGATTTAGAAGATTAAATCTGGTTAATTTTAATCTTGATTTCTAAAGGGAAAAAAATTACAAGTCTTAATGCAAATTAATAATTAAATATATACTATATATTATTTTTAGTGACTATGGAAATTACTTAAAGGTCAAATTGAGGATTAATGCGGTGCCTCCTTTTGGATTTTTTTGGTCTTTTCGCACTTTTTGGGTGACTAAAAAGGCCCTCGATGAATTTCCTCACTTAGTTTTCCTACTGCCCTTTTTTGTAATTTACTATTTTTATATTTATGATTAAGTGTGTTTTAATTACATATTAATTGTGTGTGGATATTAGGATTTACCGGTTCAACTCCTCTGCCGGAACTCCAAAGGTTGGTGCTATTAATGTATCTGCAATAATGGTTGATTCATGGGTAAACTATTGACATTCCAGTTCTGTTTTTCTTTCGTCTTCATTTTTATTTGGGTGGGTTTCTTCTTCCCTAACATTTCTCTGAATTGGTTTCACATAAACTACATTCTGTTTCCTAAAATTTCCATGTGGACGGTGATAAGATCCTTCTGTTTAATTTAGCAGCACCTTAGGATGACATAACCTAAAGTGGAGAGCTTTCAAATCTCACTGCAACATTTTGAGATAAATCTGGATTTATTTGTTGATTATATTATTTATACTTAAATTTAATATTTCCTTATTCCTCTTTTATTTTACAAAAAGCTTTTTTTTTATTTATCATTTAACTTCCTTTTTATTGAGGTTTCTATTAGTTGCTTATGTTTAGTATATTTCCACATTTCCAAAAGCACAGTTAGCCAATGCTAAGTACAATCATTTTGTGATGTATTGTGTAATTTACATATGCTCCTGCAAATGCTCTCAACTAATTTAATTTTCCTACGACAACTGTACATGCTCCTTGACTACAAAAAATTAGGCTTTCTATGCAGAAGCCAAATTCTTCCACCTAACCGAGTTCATTAATTTAACAATTGCAATCAAGATTAAAAAATGACCGCAACGTACTATGTTTTTTTAGATAATTAACATACATTTCAAACAACAATTAATACAAGCAGGGCGGCCTGCGCTTGCGCTGCAGTCATCTTCTTTTTAGGATTATATTTTTTGTAGTTGTTTAAGTCGATTAGTAAGAAGATATTGCATTGGCTGTAAGTTAATCAGTTAAGAGAAACTCATACATCGAAACAAATAATTCACATATATAAAGCAAAACACATGACCTCTCTTTCATTCTAAAAGTGCATTACCTAAATTCTACTCCATCTCTAGGTAATTCATCAAAATAAAGCTAATATTCTACTCCTCCATCTCTAGATATAAATTAAATGGAAAGATCTTATCAACGTCCACTTGAAAATTTTAGAAAACAGAACGGAGTCCATGTGAAACCAATTCAGAGAAATGTTAGGGAAGAAGAAACCCACGCAAATATAGAAATGAAGACGAAAGGAAAACAGAACTGGAATGTCAATAGTTTACCCTTGAATCAACCATTATTGCAGATACATTTATAACACCAATCCTTTGGAATTCCGCCAGAGTTGTTACGGTAAATCCTAATATCCACACACAATTAATATGCAATTAAAAGACACTTAATCATAAATATAAAAATAGTAAATTACAAAAAAGGGCAGCAGGAAAAGTAAGGGAGGAAATTCATCGAGGACCTTTTTAGTCACCCGAAAAGTGAGAAAAGACAAAAAAAAAGCCAAAAGGAGACACGACATTAATTCTCAATTTGGCCATTAAGTAATTTCCATAGTCACTAAAAATAATATATAGTATATATTAGCTTTATTTTGATGAATTATCTAGAGATGGAGGAGTAGAATATTAGCTTTATTTTGATATATTACCTAGAGATGAAGTAGAATTTAGGTAATACATTTTTAGAATGAAAGAGAGGCCATGTGTTTTGCTTTATATATGCGAATTATTTATTTGGATGTATGAGTTTCTCCTAACCATGGAATTAAATATCCGTCGATACTTCGATATATCCGTCGATATATCCGATATTTGTACCCCTCGATATAAATATCCAAAAAAATTTCAATGTCACCGGATATCCGTCGATATATCCGTGTATCCGTCGATATTTATCGATACCTCGATATATCCGTAAATATCCATAAATATCCGTAAATATCCGTATATATCCATATTAAATTAAATATATTTGTTTATACCATGATTTACACCCAGGGTAATCAGGTAATTGCTCAAAATGGATGGCCATGATTTAATCCTCTAAAGTCCTATGGATGGTTGGATTTAGTCCACCCTAGGCCAAATTCAACAAGGAAAGAGTTGAATATTGATTTAATTTCCTTAATTACTCCCAAATTACTTATGGAAATTGGGGAAATTATGGAAATTAGGAAATTAAATGAATTAAATGATTTCACACAGCAAGACCGCCCCATTTTACTCCAAAAATTGGGTTTGACCGGTCTAGGCCATTACAACCGGATTTGAGCCCTCCCGGGTTAAACTTTTTACAAGTTTTCAATTAAGGACAATGGGATTAGGGTTTCGAAATTGAGGTTGAAGATGAATGAATTTGGCAACATGTCTTTTATTAAAGTTGTTCCAAATATTATGAAGAACACTCTGTCCAAATTTCAGTTCATTCCGAGCCCGGAAGAAAACTTGCATTTTGTGCAATTAAGGACAGAATTCAATCCCGAGACATTTTTTGCATGGCGATTTCACCAATTGGCACAATAACTTGGTTTTCATGCAATATTGATGCTATTTGGAGGAATTTAACCATGTTTGTCCATTTTCATAACTTTTCACTTTTATTCAATTAAGGACAGTATGGCTAAATTAGCTCGGTTTAAGCCATTGCCTTAATCGATTTTTCATGATTTTGTCATATGACCTTAGTGATATGATAATTAACCTAATCCCATGTCCAATTGATCAAGTTTAAAGTTTCATGGCATTTGGAATCCGTTTCAGCACCATTTGGCTCCTCCGCACTTGGTTTTCCACCCCTGCTTGCTGCACCGAGACTTTTGGAGCCAATTTAATTCAAAATTCAGTAATTAATTGTGACAATTATCACAATTAAGAGTCAAAAACGTGGTGGACTTTCTCTTGGCTGATTTGGTGGAATTTTCCTTAATTAAAGGGATTTACATCAGAAAATAAATACAAAAGATAATGCAGAATCAAGAGGGAGTTAACCTGGACCGTCGGATTGCATCTAACCCTAGGAGGCCGACCCCTATATAAAGAGAGCAGCCTCCAACGAAAAGGCACTCTCCAGCAGCCTCTCCAAAAACCTCTCCTCAGAGTAAAACACTTGCCCAGTGCAAATCAATCAAGCCCAGTGCTTCTTTTATCATTTTTCCAACAAGCCTCAGAGCTTTCATCTTTATTTCTCAATATTGTTCATCAAGTTCTACACTTGATTCTCTTTTTATTATTTTCAATCTTGTTCTTACAAGACATCTCGTGTATTTACTTTTCCTTTGCAATCAAATAACAAAACCTTGTTATTTTTCCTTTCATGAATCAAGAAAATATCCTTTTTTACAGCAATCCTTTTTATGTTTCTGAATCTGGAATCAATGATTTAAACACGTTTGTGTGACTTTGATTTAAGATCCGCAACTCGTTTTGATTTATTTTATGTTTGCTGCACTCAAAGCAATCCTTTACTTTTTACTGCACTTTTTCTCAATTTTTACTACAAAATTGATCTTTTATTTTTCTCGCACCTTTTTTTCTCAATTTTTAAGACAAAATTGATCTTTTACTTTTTATTGTTCCTTTTATCAATTTCTGGTCAAAATTGGTTGGCACGCTCGGTACCCTTTCACCAAGATTTCCAAAGAGATTTTTTGGCGCGAACAATATTTTTTTTTTCGTTTTTACATCTAGGATTAATAATATAAGCGACATTTCGATGAATTATTTTTTTTTTCAAAAATATTAGCAATTCAAGTCATTTCTACAAAAGTGTGGTAATAATAATACGAATAATTGTTTCGTTTAAGTGATTCGGTTTGAGATAGACCCATGTATAATATAATACAATTTCATTCGAATGAATTTTGGTCATTTATAAAATAGTATTATTCTTGACATTGTCAATTTGATATTGGTCACAATAATTTTATGTCAGTTTATTTTTTTTTCCAAAACTTTCTTCAAACTAATGACCGCATGTTTTCTTAAAAGTAACATTAGCTTTTTAATTCATATAATTTTGTCCGATCCGGTTTTGGTCATCTATTTAATAGTAATTTCCTAGCATTCCCATTTTGGTATTCGACACA
Source organism: Corchorus olitorius (assembly GCA_001974825.2). NCBI lineage: Eukaryota > Viridiplantae > Streptophyta > Magnoliopsida > Malvales > Malvaceae > Corchorus > Corchorus olitorius. Next base: position 27,927 of record AWUE01021923.1, read on the forward strand.
ACACTTCTATATCAATTTTTTTTTTTGCCCAAAGCTTTGTTCAAAGTAAAAGTCACATTGTTGTCAAAATATCTGAAATATGTGCACAGTTATGTGGTGGTTTATAAACCTTACATGTCATTGCTTGAATATTTTAATTGGATTACCGCCTTCGAGGGAGATGATACATCCATGCCTAGTAGAAGCCGTAACAGTGGTAACTACGGTAGCAATGATTTTGAGCCTCCAAGAAATTCAATGTGGTACTGAGGATGTGTTTGTGCTTTGGATTGTGTTTTGTGACTAAAATAATGTAAAATAATGCACTTATAAATATGATCTAGTACTTTCTTGCTTCAGAAAAGAAATCATCTGAATTTTTGCATTTAATGAAGTTATTTATTTGGTAACCATTATTTTGAAGATGAAATAAATGTATGATTAAATTAGTGTGTTTGATTTATACATAATATAATATTTTTTCGCAGTAAAAATATAAAAAATATAAAAAATAATGTCTACATATACTCTATTTATCATATCTTGACTCTAAAATATGTGAAAACATGTAAATAAGAATTTGTCAAAATATTAAGACAAAATTCAAACGTTTACTATAAATATCCGTCGTTTTAGTGCATTTTGGACCACTTATTTTTTAATTTCATCGATACCTCGATATATTCGTCTATATAACCATCGATATATCCGTTCGATATATCCATGGATATCTGTATTAAACTTCATGCTCCTAACTGATTAACTTACCGCCAATGTAATATCTTCTTATTAACCGACTTAAACAACTATAAAAAATATAGCCCTAATAAGAAGATGACTGCAGCGCAAGCACAGGCCGCCCTGCTTGTAATTATTAATTTCCTAAATAATTAAATAATTATTAATTTCCTAAAAAATTAAATAATTAATCAATGATTTTAATCTTTGGGCCTACTGTTAAATGACGTTTAGATGCTGATGTGGGCAGGTACGTACGTTACACGTACGTAATTCGATATATTAATATATAAAGAGTAAAATAGTAATAAATAAATATATTACTACTAAATTACTATCCTGATTCGTAGCAAAAAAATTACTATCCTGATTTATTGTATTTATTTATTTATATATATAATATTTTAAAGAAGCAAAGAATATAGGTTGTTCACGCATAACACAGAAGCTCTGTCTCTGTTACAAAAAAGTGCAGAATTAGAAATGGATTGCGTGAAATCCCCAAACGAATCGTCTTCTCGCTCTCGTCCTCTTTCCGCAGAGTTTAAGGTTTCTTTCTTTTCTCTATCCCAATCCTTTTTTTTTCCAACAATTATTCTTTTAGCTTAGTTTCTTGGAATTCAACTTTTTTAATAAATTTGAAGCCGTTTATTTGGGGAAAAGTTTGTCTCGCGGAATAAACAGAGTGATGGGTTTGCGATTCTTTTATTTATTCTTCAATTGGCTTCATGGGTGTTTGATTGATTGCAGATAATTGTTTTACTCAATTTACGATATTTTCTCTGTCTTCTGTTAGACTACTGTAGTTTGTCTCCCTTTTTTTTTTTCCAGTTGATTCAGAATTCATGTGAAAAACCACATGTTGAATCGTTGAAATTGAGAAATTTGGGGATTTTGATTTTTTTCCTTGCTTTTTAAATTTTTTTTAATGCCGACTTAAGAGTGATCAAAATTGAGGATAGGTCAGGAAGTTAAAATTTTAAATTTTTTTCTTCACTGTTATTCTGTTTTTTTGGAGAACTTATGCAGAAAAAGTGTTTTGATCTATTGAATTATAAGGAAAAATTTGCAAAATGCTAAAACCTGTCTTCTTTTTTTTTTTTTTTTTTATTATTATTATGAATGTTTGTTTCAATATTCTTACCTGACTTCATGCAACTTAGTTTCTACATGAAATTGGCTTTACCTGGAAAGAATTGAAGAAAGGGTAACTGTTTTTGGGAGTTTGAGAACTTCACTTATCACAATGTTCTTTGTTACTTCCTGTGAACGTATAATAGAAGTTCTTAAAGAGTCTTGCTCATTACTTTTATGGTCCATCGTTGTTGCACTTCTGATCTTTGCTGGTCGATAAGGTCGCATCAGACAGCTGGTAAAAGAGGCGGTGATTGAATAGATTTAGAAGGATAGAGTGAATTAAACCAGCTATGTTGTGATATACTAGGCTAGAAGCGCTTGCTACGGACTGCAGGTCTTAAATGTAAGAATTAACTAAACTAACTTGAAATAACACTTTTCCATTTCTCAGAAGTCTGAGTCTCCTTTTTCTCCTTTTGTTTTTGTTTTCTTACCAAATGTTTCAAATACATGAGGCTTTCCAGTTTACTTTTCTCCTTATACAACTTGCAAGGTGGATCGTATCTCCTACTTCTTGAGAGCTTCCAATTCTTTAGATGATGGTTTAATGCTTATTATTATTATTGTTATTGTTATTTTCTCTGTCAGTTTGGTTGATCAGGTTATTTTATGATCTTCCTTGAAATAGATTGTTGTCGCAAAATTAATTACATTGTCCTTGAATGCCGTTGGCCCTTAAATTAAACTCTGACATCTTCCATTTTACCTTTTTTTATTTTATATTCCTCATCTCAGATACGAGATAGAGCCCTCATGGCTTAAGAAGGTTGATGTACAAAGTTGGATTTTTTGGTGTTGGTTTAAATCTTAGCCGTCAAAGGTTGGATCTTTCTGGCATTGAGTTATTAATATATTGCAATCAATAATATATTGATGGGGGCATTATTAAGCGTAAATAGTTCCCGGGGTGGAACAGTTGAGCCCTTTGAGGTTTCACAACATGAAACATGTAAGAGGCAGAAGTTGTCATCATGTCTTTGTGAGGAGAATCCAAGATTGATTCCCAGCCTGCCCGATGAGATATCTTATCAGATTCTTTCAAGAATTCCAAGGATTTATTACTTGAACTTGAGGTTAGTGTCTCGAGCCTGGAAAGCTGCCATGATGAGTGCTGAACTTTTCAATATAAGGAAAGAACTTGGAACGACAGAGGAATGGCTCTACATACTGACTAAGGTGGAAGGTGACAAGCTTTTGTGGCACGCTTTGGACCCTTTGTCCAAAAGATGGCAGAGGTTGCCTCCAATGCCCAATGTTTCTTTTGAAGACGAATCTAGGAAAGGTTTAGCTAGCCTTCGGATGTGGAATGTGGTGGGCTCGAGCATAAAAATTGCAGATGTCATAAGGGGTTGGCTTGGGAGGAAGGATGCGTTGGACAGAATGCAGTTCTGTGGGTGTGCCATTGGTGCTGTTGATGGCTGCCTCTATGTGTTGGGAGGGTTCTCTAGAGCTTCAGCAATGAGGTCTGTTTGGCAGTATAATCCAGTTCTAAATTCATGGAGTGAAGTAAGTCCAATGTCAATTGGTAGAGCTTATTGTAAGACTGGCATCCTAAATAATAAGCTATACGTTGTTGGAGGGGTTACAAGGGGCCGTGGTGGACTGACTCCACTTCAGTCTGCAGAAGTATTTGATCCTCACACTGGTATATGGTCTGAAATACCAAGTATGCCATTTTCAAAAGCTCAGGTTCTACCTACTGCCTTTCTTGCTGATCTACTCAAACCCATTGCCACAGGAATGACATCATATAGGGGAAGGTTATTTGTACCACAGAGTTTATATTGCTGGCCATTTTTCGTTGATGTTGGAGGGGAGGTATATGACCCAGACCTAAATTCTTGGGTTGAAATGCCAGTGGGCATGGGTGAGGGTTGGCCTGCAAGACAGGCAGGAACGAAATTGAGTGTCACGGTTGATGGTGAGTTATATGCACTAGATCCATCTAGTTCTCTTGAAAGTGCAAGGATCAAAGTATATGATCATCAAGATGATGCTTGGAAAGTCGTGGTAGGAGAGGTCCCCATTCCTGACTTTACTGATTCAGAGTCTCCCTATTTGCTTGCTGGTTTTCTAGGAAAGCTTCATGTAATTACCAAAGATGCCAACAACAATATCTCAGTCCTGCAGACTGTTGTGCAAAACAATCTTACATCCCTACCATCAACTTCATCATCTTCTTCAGATAACTCCGGTATGGGCGTTGACCCTGCAGAGTCTACAACGGCTTTTGAAGCAGATGTTTGGAGGGTTATTGCCACAAGGATGGCGGGATCTTCGGAGCTAGTAAGTTGTCAGACCCTCAATATCTAGTGCCATCATCAGGGTACTTAGGGATTTGACTTGGCATCAACTTTCAGACATTGGTTGATACAATATTATGTTGTCTTTCTGTTGCCCTTATTTGCGTTTTACCCAAAAGATTGATTTTGCTAGCGGCACATTGAAATCGTGATTATATAAGTTATATTATAACCCTTCTCCTATCCTTGTATAATGTAAAGAATTTATTTATTTTAAGCTGGAAAGCAAGATAGCTCAAATTGCCCCCATGATTTGTGACTAGATTTCGTGAATTGCCTTGTTTCAAATCTCAAGTGAAGCATAGTAAACCATTTCGTGAATTGATGTAGTTAGTGACTCGTTCAAGTGACCACATGATCACACTTTAGCCGATCTTTTTTATGATATAATATATATAACAAAAAAAAAGCACCTAGCTGAATCCATTTGAGTTGTTTATAACTGTTGTAACAACTAAATTCTCCAAACATTACGTTATTATTATCACTTGATTTACATACCGCTGCTGCATCTTTATTCTTTAGCTACTTTGGGAGCTATAAATTTTGCATATGCCTACGCCTGTATCAGATCCAGTTTATAGAACACGGAGAAATACCAGATAATGAAAATTATTTCCTATATAATAGCTTTAGTTACAGGATTTTGCCTGCAATTATAATACAAGGATGAAGATTAGTCGATGGGGTTCATCTAGATAACTCAGCAGGGCACCACCAGGTTATTTATATTATTATTACATGATTATACCTTGGAAGGTTATGGAATTGAAACCGCTTCACTCATTTTAAACTGGGTTGAGAAGGGGCTGTTTCTCCTGTGAGAACAGTTTCTGCAGCCTCCTTGATGCTTCTATGATGCGCTCCCTTTGCCCAAAAGCGCTGATTCTTATATACTCTGCACCACCAGGACCAAAACCAGATCCTGGTACTGTTATTATATGAGTCTTCTCAAGAATTTCTGCAAATACATTCCATGATTTTGAACCTGGAAAATGAACCCATACATATGGAGCATTCACACCGCCATAAACCTTTAGACCAAGAGAGCTAAAAGTGTCCACCAAAATCTTGGCATTCTCCTTGTAGTAGTCAATCACAGAGCGGATAGCCTAAAAATTTTCCAAAACACAAATTCAGCAATCCTATTCCACTTAGAATACATAAAAGTTCAAAGAAACAAACACATCAGAGAATATAGGCTAGTCCTTTTGTTAGACTTGCTATTACATACGACGAAGTTATATTCTTTTGTTTACTCTTGTCTTCTATTCGATAGTTTGGCTGAAACCTTGGTAACCCTTGGATACGAATAGAAAATACTATTACATATCAAAAAAGGTTGATAAAGAACCACTTCAGATGACACACTATGTTCGGTTTGAATGAGCATTTTACGCCTGAAGCTACGAAGCAATATCATTCTTCCACAATACATCAGGTGATAATCAGTGAACTCAACAAAACATTCTCATTATAATGTTTCTATCTTTGAGCCAATCATGGAAGAGGCAAAATGCAACAACAATAAGCTACAAGTTAATCAATGTCAAAAAGAACTGCAATAATCATTGCTAAATTGTGGAAGACCTAGATGTGACTAATTCGGATATCAGAAAGAAAATGAATTCATTACTATCATGAAACATCCCTAATGAATGCAAACAAAAGTACATTTAGAACTTCAAAGTATAGATTTTATAATGTTGACCGTATTTAATGCTGTGGGACGAATGTCGTTATTTAACTAACCTGGAAGCCCTCTGAAGAAAGGCATGCTAGTCCACCAGCCTGAGCTATGTTGGATGCTCCATTAAAGCATGTACAAACAATGCGATTAAAGTCATTTATGACAGGAAAACCACTTGAAAATAAGAGTTCTTCAGGGACCACTGTCCAACCAAGACGAACTCCAGTGAACCCAGCAAATTTGGAGAATGATGAAATCTCAATTGCAACCTGAGAAAGATATCTTTTCTTTATTAAAGTAATGACAAGGATAAGCTTAAAGCTGTGTAAAAGGATGTGCTACACTCCATGAAGCATTAACAAACTATTATACTGTCTCGGCAACTCTCTGTCTCTCTTTCACACACACACACACACACACTTAATATATCTATGCAGATGACACAGCATGACAGAATGAAATTAAAATTTGATTTTCCATAAAGGTATCTTAATTACTACTAAGTATCCAACAAATCAATGGCTTTGATATGAGACCAACAAAATCATGTTTTCAGTGAACTCTATCACACGATTATACTAATATAAAAAATCCAAAACCCTTTAACTTTACAATTCCTAAATTCAACCGAAAGCATTCACCCATGCATGGCAGAAAATGGTAACAACCAGTTTTTACAAGCCACCCTGAGTTATGAGGTGTAAACAGTCCCAAATTATGGAATTCTGCTCAAAATGTTTTTTTTTATTTTCCAACTAAAGTACCCATGTATAGATAATTACCAAAGCCTTGTAAATTATGGCAATAAAAAATGTCATTACGGGTCTCTAGCATTAGGCGAAAGAGCCAAATGAAACCTAACCTAATTTACAGCACATGAAACAGGACTTAGCTAGATGACGTGAAAGTTACTTACCTCTTTAGCACCGGGAATTTCAAAGATTGATTTAGGACTGTCATCAGTAATATAGGCTGAATAAGCAGTATCAAAAATAATAATTGATCCATTATCCCTTGCAAACTCCACAAGCTTCTGTAGTTGTTCTCTTGTTGCTGCATGACCAGTGGGATTATTTGGAGAACAAAAGAAAATAATATCTGTTCTTGGAGTGGTTGCTAAATTAGGGAAAAAGTTATTTTCAGCTCCACACTGCATATATTCAATGTTCTGGTACTTCCCAGTTTTGTCTTGAAAATCACCAGCCTGGCCGATAATAACGCTTGAATCTATATAAGCCTGTTGCAAAGCAGATACAAGGATCGACCGCAAGTCAATTAAATAGGCTAATTACTATTAGTCAATGACAAGGTGTGTTTTATTCTACAAAACAATTCAGACATGTGAAAATGGCAGAACTTCAGCCATTAACCAATACATTTTTTATATGGAAACTAACAAAAATATGAAAAGACTAGCTATTATTTTCATCTAAACATTAACTGTAAGCATTTCTCCTTCAGCGCAACAACCAATCATCTCAATATCTTCCCATAGTTTCCAGTAAAGATTTCTATAGAAGCACATCTTTATGCACAAGTTATATAAAGAAAAATAAAGGTGAATCTATTTAAAGTATTTGAATCTAGTTTTCCATTTCTTTTTCCTTTCTTATTCATCATCTTGAAAAGCTCACTTCAAATGTGGAGATTAAAGGAGGAAAATGATATAGACATTGCAATAGACTATGATTACAGACACAACCAAATTGTAGTAAGAACACTAGTAGAGTTCCTGTATTGCCAAATATTTGGGCAAAATACTAATTTAATTTCCAGGAAGAATGGGTTGGTTTTTTTATGTATAGTGATATTTTTGTCCTATGCTTATGCTTGTATATAAGTATAATTATATATCCATATTCAATTCTCCTAGATATATGTTTTGATATTGGACAAGCAACATGCAGTGGAAAACAACTAAAAAATTTTAACAGAGAGAAGTGTAATAATTGTCACCGGAAAAGATGGATCCTGCACGGCAATTGTCACTTTTGAACCTAGAAGCAGCTGCATATACAGAAAGAAATGAGCATTTAGTATTTTTAACACAAGAATCTGCAGGTTTGTTCCTGATCTACATTATTTGCATATGATGCTTGCTAATAGAACAAAGGGGGAGGTGCAACAGGAAATAATCTTATATGAACAGAAAACCTGAAGTCGGGAAATATCACACTGAGAACCATCTGATACAAAAACTTCTGTGTCTTTTATGAGTACATCTTTGTAAAATGTTTCTGCAATTGCTTTCCTCAATGCCTGTTAATAGTACACTGAAGTTAATATTCAAGAAGTTTACCAGATAAAAACTTCCAATCATTTCTACTGTAACTTACAGGATAAACAGACCTAATCAAAGAAGCATAAAAGTACAACTCACACATCCAGAAGGTCTTCAATATATTAAGCTGTGTAGCTTTTAAGTTTGAACCTTACACATAAAACATCTTTGTTTAAGAACAGTATCAAAATAATGTTCAATGGAAGCTGGATAAATAATTTATCCACTTATTTTCCCAACTAAGCTTATAAAACTAATTTCACACAGAAAGAGTCTTCTAAGACATGATAAAGGTAAAATTCTAATCATGAGTTAGTTGACCACGAAGAAACAGAAAGGTTCAAATCTCAGAATTAGTGGCTGTAATCAATATATTGAACATCAAAAATTGAACTTAATAGAGTAAATTAACTAAGTGAACATAATAGAGTAAATTAACTAAGTCGTCATTACAAAAAATCAGAACAGGTGAAGCAAATACCAATATACCTGATTCCCTTGCTCAGCTCCATACCCTCTATAACCATCAGAAGTTGAAAGGGCACGCGCATACTGCAAAATAACAGAGAGTGAGACAGTTTTCTCTTAACTGAATGAAACAATTCTATATTTATCCTGTCACAAAGACAAACATGGTTTTTAATGACAGCTAATTGATCAACTAAATCAATGAATGGAATAGGAAAAAATGGTGAGTAAAAATAAAGATGACGAGGGGAAGAGATGGAGACTTCAAAGGATAGCAAATTACACAACAGATTACAGAGGAAAGTTGCAAACAATAAGGTGGTTCATTGGGAAGCAATCAACTAGAAGATGGTAGACCCCTCACATATTTTAGACCAAATTACATCGAAAGTATGAATGGATACCAACCATTAGCTTTCAAAAATTTGAAATTTAAATGAAGGTTTCCCTTTTCCCCCTTGTAGATGATGCCTTAGGTACAATACATTTTCTGCAAGCAGGAAGAGCTGTGGCTAATCCCTAGACTATTCATCATTATTACCAGCTTTCTAAGTCTTGAAGCTTACATTCAGGACAGAATTATGACCTTGAGCATGTCATTGCTGAAGACACTATCAAAATATACTACTAAATTCAGTAAACAATTTAGATGTACAGTTAGAAGATTTAGAGAGGTAATGGCTTTGAACGAGATTGGTTGCTCTAAGATGAACCCCGAATTAGACCTCAACTAACTAGCCAGCCATCGAATATGTTTGAAAACTATTATTGAAGTTAATGTTAACATGAGCCTGTTTCATCCAGGTCCATATCTTATTCTCAAATTTAAAAGAATGTAGAAGCACAAATTATACGGAGAGATTTTAGGTAAGACTCACATTAGCCATGCTAAGGGTTATTTGCTCTGGAATGGGCTCAGTGGTATCACCAATTCCAAGGCTAATCACTTTTGCATTTGGGTACTTATCCAGGTGCTGGAACTCACGCTTTAAAATCTGGTTCCAATTCAATTAGAATCAACAGCAGCAATAAATAATAAATAAATCAGGTCATCTAGGATAACCAAAAGAAAACACATGCTGTGTTAGTTTTAAACTTAGTAAAGAAATATATAAAGAACTAGATAGAATGGATGAAACCAAATGTCCATGTAAGAAGGCAACAAGAAATTGTGCTTCAGGAATCAATATGATTATGAGAAACTATAAATTCAATTAAAGAGAAAAGATAAGCAGTGTAAGAATAAACAAGAGGACCATCACCATGAAAAAAGAAGGTGTAATAGTAGTCTCAACTCATGTTATGGTGAGTACCACTAAGCACAAAAAAGGAGGAGCAAAGAAATACTCATGGAAATTTAAAGCTCATTTCTAGGACAAAGCTAAAATGTCAAATTGGAAAAAGAAACGATCTAAAATTGTAGTAGAAATAATGCAAGCATCAAAGATTGTAAGGAGAACCTCAGGAAACAAATAGTTACTTTGCAGCTTTTCCAAGTTCACATTACGGGGTACGTTTGTGCAATGACCTGCGGTCACACATGTTAAACTGTTCATGAAATTTCTATGGCTAGAAAAATTTTAATGAGGAAATGAAAAGAAAGACAACTGATTAAAAGGGTCTAAACATATTAATTAAATGGCACATACCATTTCCCTGCTTTTGAACTCTTAAACTGTATAGCAGTCAGAAAATAACAACACAAAATCAGAGGGTGCAACTCATAAAATCGTAGCAGGAGATCTAAGAGAACATTTTTCTATATTTCACAGATCATATACCTGGCCTGGACCATCTTAGGCTGCAAGGAAATTCCACAGGCCATAGAACAGCAAGTTGATAGCTTGTACATTTTGGTTTTGGATACTTTGTACAAGGACAAACTCTTTTAATGTTTTTGCTTTGGTGCGAGATGAGTGGTAAGAATGCAACCCATCCGCATTTACAAATATATAGACTCATGCAAAAGTCTATCAACACTCTAAATGTTTCCATAATAAGCTGTATGTCACACTCAACCTGGAATAAATTATTAGATATCTAAGGCTGATCCATGCAGAAGTCAGTCCTTGAAAGAAGACACATGTGAAGTCGATCATTTCACACCAGATGTCAATGTCCAGACCTTTTTATTTGTTGATAGTAGTGGTTTGACTAGGGCATGCTTTGATCTTTTAATACTAGCAATAAAACAAAGAGTGCCATGTTTTCTTTCCACACCTTCACCTAATGTCTTCCTTTTTTCCTTTTCAATTTGCGTGATGATCTTTGCTTCTATAGTACGAGGAAAATTGATCAATTTTTTACTCTAATGTGGCATTTGCAATCCTCAAAAGTATTAGTTCCTGTCTGTCAATGAAAGCTCTCTTACACTGCTGTCACTAAAGCAGGCACGCTTGCTATATGTTTATCTGTCAAAATTACTATGTAGTGAGAGATAAAATTTAACCCTTAGCAAGCTAGCTTATACATTTTGGTGCACAAAGGCAACCTCTTCTAATCTTATTGCTTTGACATTATAGGAGCAGTAACAGGAATAGAAATCTATATGTATTTGACATATATAGCCTCATACCACAGTCAATCACAATCTAAAACTTTACATTAAAGGTTTTGCCTCACCCTCAACCTAGATTATTATGGATATTAAGAGGTGACCATGCAGAAGTCGGTCCTTGGAAGAAGACACATCTTAAGCCGACTATTTCATACATGTCAATATTCAGATTCTTTAAATTTCTTCATTGTAATAGTTGGACTAAAGCATGCATTGATTTTCAATAGTAATTTAGCAAAGAGTAACATGCCTATTTTTCCACAGCTTCACCTAATGTCCTCCTTTATGCCTTTTTCCTTGTTGGCGTGATGCTCTTGCCTTCTATATGTACAAGGAAAACGGATCCAATATTTTCCTCGATGTTGCATTTCAAATCGTTTGTGTCGCCATCTCTTTAAAAGGGAAAGAAAACAAATTCCTTACAGCTAATGGCAGCTTTCTGTTCACTGATCATCACTCAGAAGAGGTGCAGTCTTATGAGTGATGCCCACATGCATGGTCTAGTCTTCAAACCAATTTCCACATAGAAAAAGATGAGGCCCTCACTAAAGATTAAAACAAAGGTGTACCCTGTCATTCTAACTTCTCGTACCATTTAAAGTAGGCCTACTTCAGCTCACCTCATCAAATTGCCAATAGAGATCAACCATTCAAAAGTGACATACAAAGGGTGGCTTCATAGCAATGGCCTTTAGGACTTGATTATTTTCCTATAAGTTGAAAAAGATTGTATATTTCCACTTGTGAATATTAAAGTAGCATGTAGCATAATCTAGATGCTTAATACAGGAATCAACTCCATAACAGATAAGAGTTCTTTATCCTCTTTGATAAGTCAAGTGAACATTTCCTCCGTCAGGTCTTGCATCACACAAGTGCATGTGCCATATGAAAATCTTGACTGCCTTGTCCTTAATATAAAGAAAACCATGTATCTGCTCCCACTATTTACTTAGATGCAAAAATTCTACCAATCTCCACTAGGACCACAAAGTTTGTTCCATGTTGAAAAATTCCAGTCTAAAGTTCATATGTTCTTGAAAAGTTAAAATAACAATTTCTAAAACGAACATTCTTGCATGGCACAAACAAAATTCCAAGAAGCTTCACATAACCAGTCATTATATGCCACCAAATGAAGAATCTTGACTAAAAATGTCAACATATTCAAATGCAATATAAGTCTACCCAAACTATTGTTGATAAATAAAAGCCATTTTTTTGGCCAAAAATTAAAAGCCATTTTGACTTCCATAAATGTGATCAACCCCAACCCCACAGTATTTATATCAAAACAAAACAGCTGCATTACAAAGAAACTATATCGAAAATGACACCTCCATTTTATGAATGGCATTTGAAGGGAGAAAATTGAGTAAACACCTAACTTCCCCCTTAAAATATTAATGCCAATAGATACAGAGTGTGATCATAAAATATATAATCTTTCAACATTAATACTTGTGAAACTCACTAATATTGACATTCAAGAATAATAAATTAGTATTTGACGGAAACCAGAATCTGAACCATGGAAAAAATGAAAAGGTAAACGAACGCACCCTCCAGAGGCATGAATGTATTAGAGCAATGGGTTATTGTTCTGACATTTAAATTTTTATTTACTATAATCAAAGCATGTGGCAATAGACAAAATTGAATAAAACAAAGAAGGAAAATTATAAACCAGTCAAAAAGAAAAAATGTAGAAGAAGAACAGAACAATCCTAGTACAATCAATTATGAGGAAAAATGAAAACAACTAAACACCTAACGTGTAAACCAGGGAAACTATTAAGCGGAAAATGGAGAAAAAATAAAAACATTGAAAAAGTTGAAGATGGAGAAATTTCACCAGAGTTTCAGAAGTTGTTTTCCTTCCAGCAGTGCATTTCAATCATCTTCCATTATTAGCAAAACAAAGCCGATAAGGTGGCCCATGGATACGGGTCACCTTCACCACTTCTCTTTCTTTTCTTTTTTTTCTTTCCAGAAAAACCAAAAATGGCTTTTTTTTCTTTTGAATTTCCGAGCTCTGCTACTAACCACCGAGACCTTTTTTTTCTCTATAATTCAACGACCGCGACTTTAAAAAAAAATAAAAGACGGGAGAAGGCGAGCGACAGGGATTTTTTGGTGATTGAATTGAAAATAGTGTTCTCTTTTTTTTTTTTTCAGAATACTTCTTACAACTCTTGTTAATTAACCTTTAATTCATTAATCCCAAGCTTATAAATAAAATTAATCTAATTCTACTCAAGTTTTTTTTTCTTTCTTTTTTTGGTACTGGGACAATTTTGGTACTCAAGTTCTTTTTGAACTTAATCCTACTCAATTTCTGGCACATCAATCAAATTAAATTATCAAACTTCACAGCATCCATCCTTTCTTTCTTCTTTCCCCCAATTTCCCTCATCTCTTGTAAGTTCATGATTTGGATTGTTTAAACAAAAGTTATGTCTAAAACATAAAATCTCTAATTTTCAATAATTTTTATTTGCTATAATAATTTAAAAGAGCAGCAATGGTAATGCTCATACTATACGGTCATGGACGGTCTCCTTATAAATATAATTTACAATATTGCAAGTTTTTTTTTAAAGAAAAATACTGTAATTTTCATTTATATAAATGAAATTACGAAAGAGTAACTAGAAATTACAATAGGTTGAGAAAAGTATATATCCTTCGCGTTTAGATTTTGATCTCGCTTCATGACTCGAGTCATCTTGATGATTTGGAGTCTCAAATCTACTTCATAAGTTTCTAGCACGTGCGACACCTCTTCGCTCTCGTTTCTGTGTAATTTAATCAACAGAAAACTTTCAAAAGCGATATAAAGGTGAGTGATTCGAGAACTCCCTTGATTAACCCGTAGATTATTGTTTATACTTCAATTTACAATTGAGGGTAAATTGGTCTTATCATAATCATAATCATAATCAAGATGTGTGGTTAGGATTTAATCAAAATTCCTAAAGAAACTAGGTTTCTGCACCACCCTAGTTCAAATTGAATTAGGAAAGTCTTGTAAGTTAATTGCAAGGGGCTGAAATTAATTAATTATTAATTAAATAATAATTATTTTTATTGAATAATTATTATTAAAAACCTTATGTGTGCCGCCCCTACCTAGGTGAGTGGCAAAGAAAGTCAATCGGAAGAAGTTTCCTTTGGTATTGCTGCCTGCTAGGGAGCCAAACAAGTAAAAAAGGAAAAATTGCTTGTCATCTGCCCATGAGATGAAAAATACCTCATGGACATACATAGCAAGGCCCAAGTCGTCTCCCATACAGAGGAGAGGCCGCCCTCTGCCCTGCAGAGAGATATTTTTCTCTTCCTGCAAGAAGGAGGCAGAGAGCTAAAGTTTGTCAGCAAAAGAAACATCTATGCACGTGAGAGAGGCATGAGATTTTCAACCTCACACCTCCTCCATATAGTCAACCAACCATAATGGAGAAATCGCCTAGCCTTGTTCCCCTCCCCGGGAGGCGAAATTGCAACTTGTATTTTGTTCAATTAAGGACAAAATAGTAAAATCGACCAATTGAAGAGGCTAGAGGCTGCGATTTCTACTAAGGAGCATACCATGATGATCCTTGAGCTATGTAGATCATCTTGGTAAAATTTCACCTCATTCTGACATCGGAGTAACAACTTATGCCCGATTTTCAATTAAGGACATTTTTGGGAGTGAAACCAAATTCACCATGATAGAAAGCTCGAATTAACTTGGGATTGTTTTCCATGATCTTATGGAGATAATCTAAGCCTACTGGTGAAATTTTGGTTGAATCCGAGATCGTTTGCAACTTTTGCATTCTTTTCAATTAAGGACATATGGCTTTCCCACCCCAGTTTAAGCTATTTTCTTAATTAATTATTATTTTCATGATTTAAAGAGCTAAATATGGCTAAGTATGAGTAATTTCGTGGCTTTGATGATCAAAGTTCAAATCATGATGTCAATTGGCCATTACGTAGTCAAAATAGCTAATTTCAGCACAAAAGAAGCAACGAAAGCCTGCTGCAATGTGATAGGCAGAAGGAAAAATTGTTATCAACTACCCAGGAGGCAGATTTCCATCTCCCATCCAAGCAGAGTGGCGCCCTAGCATCTATTTTACCCTCTCCTCAGTAGTTGGAAGGAATCAGAAGGAGAAGGAAGCTTCACTGCACCTTCCTGGAAGCTGTCATCTGCATAGGAGGAGGATTTTGCCTTTCTCAGCAAGGCAAGCCTATTAAATGCTCAAGCCCAAACCATCCCCTATATAAAGGGAGGCCATTCTCAGGTTTCAGCAGATTCTGCATCTCAGACATTTCTCCCGAGAAATAAAAAAACCAGCTCCTGCAGCTACAAACTTGCTTCGCGCAAAAAACCAAGCTCCGTGCTTATTTTCTCTCTGGCACTGCGCCATTTTCACCCAATTCATCACGAGTTCTTCACTCGTTCTTCATATTTTCCTTGATTAGATCTTGTCTCAGGACAATCAAACACTCTTTTAGTGTTTTTCTCTTGTTTCAATCTTGTCTCCGGACATACAAACACTGTACACGTGTTCTTCATTCAGAAATAACAGATCAGTTTGTTATTTTCTTTTCAATTTCAATTGCAATCAAAGCAGATCTCTCAGATCTGATCCAAAAGAGAAGAGGCCCAGTTATGAGAAGCAGTTCGTGTGGATCCAATGATTTAGATGCTCCGGTGTGACTTTGATCCAGTCTCCACAATCGTTCTGATCTTTTAATCTGCTGCTCCGCGCACCAGATCTTGTTTTTACAACCTCTTTGTCAATTTCAGCAAATTGACTGGCACGCCCTTACGCTGTCCTAAAGAATTCTCCGCGAAAACTCTAGCAAGAGATTTTTGGCGCAACATCTCTTTTTGGCACGCCCGGTGGGACAAGCACATACTGCTCTCCCTCTTTGGCGCCCTTGATCTCCTCTTTTCCTTTGCATAGCCGGCGATCCCCGGTTTTCTTTCTCCTAGTCACTCAGTAAGGTGTCCGCCTCACTCAAAGGTCCACACCAAATCACTTTCCTTGACACTTGAAGCAGGATAAGACAGCAGATCTCTCTTCCTCTCAACGTCTCAGGGTAATTTTTCTTTACTTTTTCTT